>BHFT01037554.1:0-22568 GCA_004320025.1 Laticauda laticaudata
AGTACAATCCTGGCAGTGGCCTAAGACCAATACGCCGGGCTCTCTGCCTTTCTGTCCAAGCTTGCCTGTTTTCTTGTTGGTGTTGCGATACGAACGGTCTGTGCCCTTTGCTCCACATTAACTCATTCTCCTTCAGCCATTCCAGGCACCTCCTCCTCATGCCTCCTCAGAAAGATGCGGCCTGATCCATGTGTTTACTGTTCTCTCGTCTCCGCTTTCTTCCCTCGCCTCTATTCCCCGCTCCGCCAAGGGGCTCTCTCAGCAACCGCCTTCAGCGCTTGAGCATCAGGACCTTCAGCAGCAGCGGCTTTGAGGGCCTGGGGGTGGTCCACCACAGCCAGCAGCAGCATAGTAGCAGCAGCATCAGCATCAGCAGCATCAGCAGACATCAGCCAGCATCAGCGCATCAGCAGCAGGCAGCAGCACATAAGCACCAGCAGCAGCAGCCCACGCTTCATGGTCAGTGCCAGGGGGCTGGTTCATGTCCTTTACAGGGCTTGCCGCAGCGAATAGGCACGCGGCTTCCTCTTCTTTCGTTGAGCATGTACGGAACCCACTGGTGTTCTTTCAAGATGTTATTGTTGGCAGCACGTCTTTCCTCTGAATGCTGACTGTGTGTGAGCTGCATCCTTTTATATCCACGGAGCTGACGCAATTCATACTCCCCGCATGCGCAGTGAACCTTTGCATCTGATATACATCCGCTCGGCATCCGCTTTGTTTCCTCCAGGCGTCCGTGATGCATCTGCATCATCCGCTATGCATCCGCTCCTTCCGCTATGCATCCGCTTCGCAATTCTCTCCCGGAACCCCTTCGGATGTGTCATCTGCTTCCATCCATTGTCATCTGCTAGGCTTCCTATCAACATCTACTTAACATCCTTGCTACATACTACCCCGTCCGTCTTTTCCGTTCTTTTCCATTCTGTTTATGCAAATTTTGCTACTTTTTGGAGCGGATGAGAACAGATGGAGCCACCCCCGAAATTTTGCTTGTCCGCTGTGTCCTTTTTGCATACATTTTGTGTCCATCGGCCCGTGGGACCTAGCCTTTACAGAAATCATATTTAGAATGATTTCAACTGAGTTTAAAGTGGTTGTTTACATGCCTATTATTGCGATTAAAAGAGAAAAAAATCATTTCCAGATAAAACATTGCTATGTATAATTTGGTATGCAATACCTAGGTCTGACAGCAAACAACACAGTTCTAACTTATCCAAAACGAGAATTTAGAACCTAGTAGCATAAGGAATTGTACTGTGTACAGAAGAGTGCAAAACTTTTCTCATACAGTACTCTTGAACCTACTGATGTCAGATATATGATGGGTATTCCAAACATTTGAACAATACTCTAAAATTGGTCTAACATAAATTTTATAAGCTCTAATTAGCAATATGTTTCCCGAAAAAAAGTTTCACAAAATTAAGTTTACAACTCATAATGTTTTTTTAGCAATCCTGTTACCGTGAGCTTTGAGCATAAATAATCAAAGATAAGTACACCTAGGTCCCTAACAAAGTGACAGTCATTTGCTAGATCAATGCCACCTAGCTTATACTTGACATTCTATTTATGTTTATCAATATGTAAGACTGGACATTTATTTATCGAAATTTGAAGTTGCCAAATAGATGACCATTCAGCCACATAGTCGAGATCACTTTGCAAAACAGAATTATCTGTAGAATTGAATAATTTTACATCATCAGCAAGAAGAATGCAATTGCTTTTAAGTTGATTACATAAATCATTGATATAGAGCAAAAAAATGTGAGACCTAAAATGCTGCTTTGTGGAACACCACTGTTAACTGATGCAGGATTAGACAGTGAGTTCCCTATTTTGACTTTCTGCAGTCTATTAGACAAGAAAGCAGCAATTCACATGTGCAAAGGTTCAGAAATGCCATAAGAGTTTAATTTCAATAGTAGTTTGTCATGTACTACTGTATCAAAAGCCTTACAAAAATCTATGTAAATTTCAGCTTTACCTTGATCAAGACATGTAGTCCAGATGTTTTTACAGTGCAAAAGTTGCAATTACAGGATGAAATATGTACCTAATTTTTTTTGCCAAAATGTAGCATCATGCTTTTCTCTTCAATCCAGGTGAGTACCAAGTACTTATTAAATGGGAAGCAGTACAGAATGTAGATACAGTCAATCCTCGACATACAACCACAATTGAGTTCAAAATTTCCATTGCTAAGCAAGACCGTTATTAAGTGAATTTTGTTCCATCTTATAACCTTTTGTGCCACAGTTAAATATATGTAGTTGTTAATAACTTGGTTATTATTAATATTAAATATTATTAAATATTATAATTTAACATTATAAATATTAAAATTATAATAATATTATTAATATTAAAGTGAAGGTGGCTTTCACATTGACTTTGTTTACAAGATCACAAAGGTGATCATATGACTCTGGGACACCACAGTTCTTATAAATACATGCCAGTTGCCACATGTCTGAATTTTGATCACATGATCACAGGGATCCTGCAACATTCGTAAGTGTGAAAATGGTCATAAGTCATTTTTTTTCAGTGCTTACAATCATTAAACAAGTCAAGGACTGTTTGTATTTGCTTTGTGACCAATAGTCTTCATTATTCACAGACAATTATTCACTGACTGAGGAGGATAGTTTCAATTTTATTTGCTTGCCTGCTGCTCACCTCTAGCTGTGTGGCCTGGTTCCTAATGATCCATGGTCCAGAGGTTGGGGATCCCAGTTCTAAAGAATCTGGTGTAATTTTGATATGGAAATCTAAAAAGAACATCTGGAAATATATTCATAATACAAGAGAACCAGGCTTGTATTAGGGACATGATTAGTTAGTAATCAGTTAAAAAAAAATCCTGATTATTAGCTGTTCAATTCTTGACTGTCTTGAGGGATTCTTCTCAGTACCCTAATTAAATCGAGCTCAAAGACTTCACATATCCATTCAGTGGCAATTTCATTATAATATTCCATTCTTTTCTTAAGATTTGCCTTTTCTCAATTTAATCATATGTTTTGCATTTGTGTATCTCTTTCCTTGATTAGTTTTTTTAAAATATAGGATTAGCTTTGGACAAGTATGTGGCTCAAGGAAGCATATGTTACATCAAAAATTATCCTAATGCTGGAATATAACATCATCAGTTATATTTCCAAATAAATATTTGCTAATGGTGTGTTTATTTTCCCCCTTTTGACATATTGAAATATTAATATGAAAAAGAAGATATCTATAATGCCAGATAGTAAGTATATCAACAACTAAAACAAGAATAGATATTTTTGACTGCATGGTTTTGTTGAAAGAAGCAGCACCTATATATCTATTCGACATATTTATTTCATAGTCTCCGGTGAGCAACTTTCTTCATAAATGGGAAATGAGAGAGAATTGGCTTTTTGTACAGAAGATTCTGTTCATTTTTGAAGTTTTCACAGTATGATTTTCCAAATATGATTAAAAGGGGTCACTGAAGAAGAACAGTAGGTCAGTTGCAGACAGATGCTTGAATACAGATGATGTCAGGTTAAATTATTAGGCCTTCCAGAAAAGGCTTTGAAAGTAAGCCCTGCCTGAAATTCTGAAAATTAAAGAATCTGGTATTGAATCAGCTACATAAATCAATAGCTTATTTAATATTGGTTTTTTCTATCTATCTGCATAGAAATGTAAGATTGGAAGAGATCCTAGAGGTCTTCTAGAACTACCCTGGGCCAGAACATGCCTTGGAGATAAATAAATAAATGTTTCATAATTATTTATTATATCACATGCTTTTTCAGTTAAATCAACATATAGACTACATTGAAAAATTGAAAAAAAAATCTAGAAAAAGACAATGGCCAGGGCCACAACATGGTCATGTAGGCAGTCACCAGCAACCAAGCCTGATTTAAGAGGAGCTGGTTACTAACCATGCATCAGCTGCTTAACCTCAATAATCTACTGTATGCATGACTTCAGTAGCTTCTCTATATGACCCAAAGCCATGTACTTGTCTATGGTTTATTTGATAATTTATTGTACGTAACTTATAAAATTATATAAAAGATTTGGAGCACAAAATTCTAGACAACAAGTAGGCCTCTGTGTGTACCAGTGGACCTACATATGTCTTCTCTCTGCACAAAATTAGGGCTAACATACTGTTATGTTGTGGGAAAGACGACTCGAGACCAGTTACTCTTTAGTTGCTTTTAATTCTCTCTCTGGGATTGAACAACAGTGGAGCCGCGGCAGCCCCCTTTATAGCGGCTGCTCGTGGGCTTGCGGCCGATGATGGCTATTCAGGTTTCCCACCGTCCGGCCGGACCAATCAGAATGGAACATTCAAATATTCAAATATACAACACCCCTCCCTATATGGTCCAGTCCAACCAATCATGCCTCTCTATGTTATGTAGTCATGTAAATAGGTGGGGCTTTTATGGTTTCTATTGGACCTGTGCAGTTCAGTTGCGGTGTTGTCTTCGGACTGTTCGGACGGGTTCTCTATTCCTCTCGTCCTCTTCTGTGGAACCTCCTGGAAGATAGAGTCAGCCATGCCGCTCCCGCCTGGCCTTTCCGGGCTGGTTGAGTTGGCTTGGCTGCTCCCACCAGGAGTGGCTTCGTTATGGTTTTCCGATGCCTGCTCCAGTCTTCCGAAGTTTTCTTCTTCTCCAGGTATGTGATTTCGATTTCCGCTCAGGGCTAATGATGGTATTGGTTGTTGTGTTGTTGTTAGGGTTTGTTTTGTTATTTCTTGTGCTTGTGGAGGGTCTCCCCCTCCTCTCTTGTTTGTGTTTGAGGGGTCTCCCACCTCTCTGGTTTGGTTATTATTTTGGTTTAATGTTTGAAGTGGTTCCTGTGTTTGTGTGGGTACTTCTCCTTCTTTCCTTTGATTGATAGTGTTTCTAAAGAGGGCCCTTGATCTGAGTTGGTCTATATGTCTCCTCCAGCTCTTTCTATCCTCTGTCTCTACCCTGTATGACCGGGGTCCTGTTACTTGGATTATTTTAGCTGATATCCATAATGGTTCCCCCGTTAGGTTTTTTGCATAAACCAGGTCCCCTGTTTTAAAGGTACGGCACTTACTGGAGGNGGGAGGAGAGATGCAGCTCTCCTCAACCCTGCAGGCAGTCTCCCCCCTCTTCACCATCTCTACGGGGTGGCTTAGCCCCAAAACCAGCTGGCTTGGGGCGCTCCAGCAGCGAGCATGGATCGAAGCCTTGGAGAGATGAGGTTTCGGTCTGTCGCCGAAGAAGCTCAAAACCAAAAGTCCCTCCAGGTCCCAATTTTTGTAGTGTTTCCTTAGTATAACGGACCATGCATTCTGCCTGTCTGTAGCCAGATGTCCCGGCGCTGTTAGTGTATGCCTTATCCCTTGTTCTGCTAGGAACCTTTCAAATGTTATTGCCGTGAATCAATCCATGTGTCGTAAAGTTTTCTTAGTTGTCTAATAACAGCTTCTGTTGTGGTTGAGTGCATGATGCTTACCTCCAGCCAATTTGAGTAAGTGTCTACAACTATTAAGAATGTGTGTCCTTTAGTTGGTCCAGCAAATCAAATGTGCATTCTTAGACCATGGGCCCCTAGGTGTGTTCCCAGTCGAGTGCAGGAGCAGAAGGGGGTGCAGGTCTAGATTCTTGGCATCATTTGCATGTTGCTACCCATTTCCCAATATTCCTTATCCATCCCTGGCCACCATACATAACTCCAAAGCAGGGACTTCATTCGGACAATACCCGGGTGACTTTTCATGCAGTAGTTCAAGGTATTTGTTCTCTCAATATGTCCGGTATGATCACTCTATCCCCCCATAGTACACATCCTCTTAAGATAGATAGTCCAGTTTGTCTATTTCCGAAATGGTTTAACAGTCTCGTCACTTTCAGTCTCTGGCCACCCCTCTGCTGACCCAATTTAAAATCCGCGCCAGGACTCTGTCTCTCGCGGTTTCCGCTTCCGCAATGTCTGTTGGTGTTATGGGTAGGTTTGCAGTGTCTCAATGTGTAGGGTTGATGTGGTTGGTGCAGGATCCTCAATTAACTCAGGTAGGGGAGAATGGCTCAGGCCGTCAGCCTGTGTTATGTTCTTTCCTGGCTGGTAGATTAATTCTAGTTATATGCAGCGAGGAATTTGGACCACCTCGTCATCCGCGGTGACAATATGTTGGGTGTAGGTTTGTTTCCTGTGAGCATTCCTAATAGAGGTTTATGATCTGTGACACAGTGAAAATTTCCTGCCATAGGTGTATTCGTGGAAACCGTTTAACTCCTGTTAATTGCGGCCAACGCTTCTCTATCAATTGGCTGGATAGTTCCAGCCAATTAGTTCCGCTCCACTTTGATAGAGTTTTTTAAAGAATGCGATCAGTGCTTCTCTTCCATCGGGTAATATGTGCTGAGTATAGCCCCGACCTGAACAGTGATGCATCACAGGTTAATGTTAGTGGCAGTATTGGATTAGTACAAAGTCTGATGTAATTAAGTCTTTGGATTCCTGGAATGCTGTTTTTCTCATCACCTCCAGATCCAGGTAGTTTCTTATCCAGCAACCTGTGTAGCGTTCTGCTATTGTTGCCTTATGCAGCAAAAATACATTGTAAAATAATAAGTCCCAGAAGGCTTTTAAATCTGTTTTAATTTGGGTCTGGGAGCTTCCTTGATTGCTCTTGATTTTGTTTTCAGTGGATCCCTTCTTTGTCTATAAGGTATCCCAGGAGATTCAACCTTATCAGTGGCTAATTAACACACTTCTTTCTTTTAACTTTAAGTCCTGCCTCTTTAAATTTTTGTAAAGACCTCCCTCAGGCAGTCTTCCAGTTGTTCTTTGTCTCTGGCTTGATACCAGCACATTATCAAACATATGGCACTGCCCCTTTAATTCCTTGCAGTAGGTGCTTCATTAGACTCTGAAATACCCCTGGGTCACGCTAACTCCAAATCGCAGTCTTTTGCATTTGAATGCCCCCCATGAGTCACTATTGTTTGTGCTTCCATGGTTTCTGTGTCAACTGGCAACTGTTGATAAGCTTGAGCAAGTCCAATTTTGTGAATATTCTACCTTCCCCCAAAAGAATGTAACAGGTGCTGTACCACCTGAACTGGGTAATGCGCTTTGTTGTAGCGCATGGTTGAGGGTGGCCTTGTAGTCTCCGCAGATGCGTACGGACCCATCTGGTTTGATAGGAGTCACAATTGGGGTTTCCCACCTTGCATGGTCTATTGGTTCTAATACCCTGTGCAATAAGTTTATCTAACTGTTCATCATTTTTGGTTTTAATGCGAAAGGGACTCACCTCACCTTTAACCTTATTGGGGCTATGTTAGGATTCAAATTAAATGAGATAGGGGAACCCTCGGTACTTGCCCAGTTCTCCATTGAAGACGTCCTGGAATTCTCTCATCCGAGGTTCTCTTCCCAGTCTGTCTCAGTGATGTTGTTTATTCCAGTCACTCCGATTCCTAGTGGTTCGAACCATTCGAGTCCCAGTAGGCTGAGGCGATCCCGGTCAACTATGGTTAGTGGAAGGACTTTCATGAATTTTTTGAATTTGATTTGGAAATGTCTGGTTCTGACTACGGGAATTCTGTTTCCCTGGTAGTCTTTAATTGTGAGTTTTTGTTTTTCTAATTCCTTTCTTTTCATATCAGGTGTCAGGCTTTTGAGAGTGTTCCATGATACCATTGATAGATATGAGCCGGAATCCACCTCCATCTCACAGAGCAGATCATTAAATTTGCCATATTAAAGTGATGAGAAAGTCAGTTTCTTTTGATATTGTAGGAGATAATGGCATAGAAAAGTTAGAAAAAAACTGTCTTATTGCTTTTGTTGTGGTTTGCCATTATTTTTCAATCTTCTTTGAAATAATACAGCTTTTTCAAACATATGTTGATATATATGTACTATTAATAAATAAGATTTATCATTCTGAGGAACTAAGATTTAAATTATTTTTAGAACCAATTGTTGCATAATTTAGATAACATTCCTGTGTGTGTGTGTGTGTGTGTGTGTGAATGTGCATGTATGTGTATGAAATTCAGTCATCACAATTATAACTCTGAATGCATTTAAACAACCTTACTGATTTTTCCTTTCTTGCCAGTATTTAATTCAAATGACTTCTAAGGACTACAGGCATCAGTGCACATAATTACCAAGTGTTTTAGCTTATTATTTATCAATTGTTCACAACAAGTGATTCAATTTTCAGAGACAAAATGTAGCTTTCACTTTCCCTTTTGATTGCCCATATGTACTGGAGCTGAAATATTAAAGCTGACTTCCCTATTTTGGGTATGAATATCAAGTATCCTGAGTTTCTGTTAGTATATTTCATTCTACTAATCATGAGCCATAAATGCACCCTTCACCCTTCTTAAACAAATTTCAGTCATCCCGCAAACAAGCCACATTCCTATATTTCTTCAGTTATACTTTTTTCCTCTCCAACATCATGACATTTGCTATCACTTTTTGTCATTTTTCTTCTTTAGGCACTATATTTTATATTTGTTTTAATTGTACTATCTGAAATATTAACATCATTCCTGTACAAATCTCTAAATTCTCCAGTATATATATCCAGTTCATCTGTAGAAATCCCATGTTATGTAATCACTTTTATTTTTTAATTCCATCCATTCTACTGAAGGCTTCTTGTTTAGTCTTCTTTACCCACTGTAAAATAATTTTGCAGCATTTAGTATTTCTTTGCCTTTTAAAATCTTAATTGTTCCTGTTTTTCTGGAATATTTGTAATCATTTATACAATTTGCAACAAACATTCTAAATCCATTTGAGAATCTTCTGAATTAAAAAAAATGACCAGTTATCAATATTCTTTTGCCTTATCACATGTCCACTACATATGATTAAAAACTACTCTCCTTACCATTCCAGAAAATATTCAAAAGACCTTTGTCCATTTTAAATAATTTATCTGTCATTAAACATCACTGCTACATCATTTTTAAAAAATTCTCTTTGAGAATATAGTTCAACTTATATTTCAGACCCTTGTTCCACATACTTTCCCATTGGTCTAACATTATATTATAACTAAAATTTCTTGTCTATTAAATGATACAATACTTAATATATTCATTTTCTAAATTCAATCTTAATTGCCAAATTTCTAATCCTTTTCAATGTCATTTTCATCTATCCATTCATATTATCTAACAACAGCAGAACCTTACAGCTTTTCTCCAATTTATCCCCTGCTTTTTCTATTTACTGAGAACCTTAACAGACTAATTGAGGGCAGAGGTGTCCATTATTCCCCAAAGTCTTATAAACCAAATGTCATCACAACAGTTGATCTCATGAACCTAATGTCACTGTATAGCTAACTAAATTGATGTAAAAGATAACATTTTTGTCATTTGAATAAGGACTTAATCGTGCAAATTATGCTATTAACTTAATTGGCCACAGGACATCATGATGCACATGATTTCAATATAGGTAAAAACAGTTTCTGTAGTTTTGTTAAAAATTAAATATATAACATCAGATTTTAGTTAAACAAGAAAAAAGCACTAACAATAAGAACTTTTCAACAATGGAGTATATTACCTTGGATTATAGGTAATTAACCACCTTTTGCTGAAGGTGGTTAATTTTCAGTGGCAATTTTCCAGGAAAGCTGTATTAAGTGGATACCTGTGCTGGGTAGAAAGTTGGATTAGATATTCTAATGTACATATCAGTACATACAATCCATATTTTGACTGAAAATGCTAAGGCATGCTAGAACCTTGAAGCAATGAAGCCTGCTGAATATAGAATACATCATAGTCTACCAATGAAACTGTCCCCATTCAAAGGTATTCTCTCTCGTTTTTGGGAAATATTCTAATTGGGATATGCCCAGTTAACAGTTTCTGCTGATTTTCGTTTTGTATTTTGCAAGGTAACAATATAAGGATAAACCACATTTTTGTTTATCATTTCACACTATTTTAATAACCATAACAAAATATTTCCAAAGTGTGCCAGAAAAGCCACCAATGCTTCACTCTTCAGCTGCATTTCAGAACTGGAAATTCTACAGAGCCAACAAACTCCCTGAAGTCAGGCTGGGTTAAGATACATATTTACCTAGAAACAAGTGTGAACTCAAGTTAGGCTTTCTTCTAAGCAGGCAATTCAGCAAGATTCCAACTGAGTGGAAAATCGGAGAAACGCTGGTACACTTCTGCAGCTTCTCTGTCCTTTGAAATACATTCTACATATTTGGGGTTATTTCTTTTGATTACCCTAACAAAATAAGTATTCAAATATACAGCAAAATTGAGGTTTTTGAAATAGTGCAAATGATAAGCTTCATCCAAGATTGCCCACCAAGACCATGCAGAGATTTGGATTCAGTCTCTGAAAGGTGCTTTGAAGCATCTGGGAATGTAAATGTAGCACTTGTGCAAAAGAAGTTGTGATTTTTTTCCTGGATGATGCAGGTATTCTGAGGCAGCTTTTGGAGTTCATATATAGACCACTACAGAACAAATCCATGCTTTATCACATGGTGTCCATCATGAAAAAGTTGAGATCAACAACTATTATTCCCTATTGTGGTAATAAGGAAATGTATATGGATAGATTCATGATGTCTCAAGTAGGCAGACTGGTTATTTTAACTGTTCCTAATTTGAAGACAAAGTCAATATTCCATAAGACATGACAGCAGATTAATAGCAATAGAGATTTATCAGGCACAGTTTTGCCCTAGGAAAGCAGACTCAACAGAGGAAGCACTTTGCTTTAAATCTGACCTAGCAATTGGCTACTGTATCGCTAAAATAAACCTGCCAGCATAATGCTACCAACCTAATTAGCTGCTAAACACCCAGACCAGGCAGACATACCACAAATGTTTTGTTTTGTTTGAAGTGTTAGCATCTCCCAGTGTTGGAACTGTTAGGCTCAATATAACATATCACATGAAAATCACTATCTCATTAAAAGGAAGCCTCTAGTCAAGACAAAAGGCTTTAAACGCAGCTGTTGCAATATTGATCATAAATCTGGAGTGAAGCCGTGTGTTTCTGACCTTGACTCAGGCCACATGTTTTATGGCATCTCTAATACTTTTCTCCCAGTGCATCTTTCTTTTCATCTTGTTATGAGTTTGTAACAGAGCATCCTAAGGAAATATGACTATTTTGCCAGCAAAGTATCCAATTTTGATGTGCTATTTTTGGAGATTACTGTAGAAGCTGTTTTGAAAGAAGGTTATTTTCCTTTGACTTGATGAAAATGAATACGTTGTGTGGATGGCATGGGTTGTTTATTTTTAAATAAACAATTTAGGCATGGTAAGTTACCTAATAGATGTTGGATTATTTGTATATCAGATAACCGAAAAAATAATTGATTTTTTTTTTAATGTAGAATTCATCCTGGCAATATTCATTCAAAAATGCAAAAGATTTGAGCAGGCACTTGGAAATGTTCATAAGGTTACATTTCAAACCAAACAGTAATTCAGAGACCTGTTGGGAAAACCTTACACCATTAGCCATTGGATAAATGAATAGGCACAGAGAAACAAAAAAGAAAATTTCTGCTTTAAGAAATTTTGTGAGAGAAAAAAAATGGGTTCTAGAGTAAAAATGATCTAGTTGCTGTAATAGTTGAAATCTTCTTTCATTATTTTTCAATAAATCATATTAAAAGAAACTATGTAAAAATTTCTTTAAGTGTTATCTTATAATCGCTTGACAAAATAAAATAAAATAATAAATAAATAAATAAAAAGTTCTGACAGCAGTTTGGTAAAAGCAAAGAACATTCTTCAGAGAGGTGAGACAGTCAAACTTTTCAAAAATTCAACAAATCTCACTGAAAGCTTTCCTATATTCTGTTTGTGTGTGATGTGTTTCCAGAGAATGATCCTGCTGGGAACTGCTCATAAAGTGAAGTAACTGTGTGCATATGATATGGAAAGGCCTAGAAGCTGCTGAAAGTATGTGTAGTTGCCTTAACAATGGAGAAGAGTCAATTTATTCAGGTCCCATAGCTTTGCAAAATGCCCCTTTGGATGTATTGCACAGTCCTCCTGTAATACTGCCAGACAGAGTTAGTCTGTAAAGATTTATTTTGCCTAGCAGAAGAAGAAACCATTGCTTTCAGTTCTCTATCTATAACAAATGACTCTCAACTTTTTCTGAATTTATCTTTTATAAATGGAGATGTAGATATAAGGAGAATTTTTGTTGAAAAAAAAATATTACAGCAACTGTAGTTTCATATCCTTGAGTCCTCCTGAAAATACTTTCCAGTCTTCATAAAAAAGTCTAAGATGAACAGCAAAGATAATTTTTATTATTGATATATTTGTTCCCATCTCTGTCTTTTATATCCATCTGTGAAATACAGATAAAGTGTGTAATGCTTAAATTGAAACATAATGAGTTCTGATAGAATGAGTACTGATAACATAGAATAAGTACTGATTATGTGAATAACATAGAATGAGTATTGATTATGTGATAAACTCAATTTTAATTTCCCAATTGATCATCGGAGAACAACTATAAAGGTAAGGTAACAACCATTACTGACATGTTGAATAAAAGGATAATGTATACAATTAGTCTGTTTCAATATATTCTTTAAAGTTCTAGATAGATGTTATTGTTCCAACAGGTTTATGTAACAAATATCAAAGTTCATTAAATTGATTCCTTTTTTGCCTGAAATACTTAATAAGTATTTGGCAGCTCTTTTTAAACAGATATTTGTGTTAAGGATCATATAATGGGGACAGGATAATTGAAACTTGGCCCGCTGTGGCTTTATGCTATATTGAATGCAATCTGGGAAGAGGCACAATATAAAAAAGCAGATGCTAAAAACTGATGAACATCAATGAAATGTTCAGCAGAACAGATCTTTTCTTAGTCTCAGACTGGTAGGCAATGGCCCTGCGCTGCCATTTGCCTTTAATAAAACCTTCAATTACTATTTATGGCAATGCAGTGAGCCCATGTTTAATAACCACAGTTGGGACTGGCACCTTCATCATTAAATGAAGCAGTTGCTAAGCAAGAAATCATGTGATGTATTTGTCCTTTTGTTTTCTCCATTCTTTGGAATGCTTACTCTGGCACTGGGATAATTAGCAAGAAGGAAATTCATATTTGTACTTTGGAGAGGATGGGATTACAAGAGATTAAGCAGGCATATAAATGGACGTATGCATTGAACACAACATGTGGTACTGACACTCCTGAGAGTGCTGGGAGCTTGGAGCTATAAATACACTATGCAAACAGCATAGAGCATTTCACATTGTATGCCTATGTACTCTCTTTCAATTGTTCTTTTCCAATCTATTTGCTCTGCAAGAAGGGAGAAACAACAGGACAATATTATTGCCTGTAACGGGATGCTGCAAAGGTTGTAAATGCGGGCATTGGCATTGTGATAATGAATCCTAGGATGCTGCCTAGGAAATAATTTGATAAATTTAATGGTTCATAGAAAGAAACTTAGAAAGGATCCTCCCTTACCCATATACCCTTAGAAAAGATATTCTGGCAGAAAGGAATTCCTGAGGATTCAGTTCCATTCCTGAGGATGGACCCCAGCATGAATCTGAAATCTCAGAAGACTAAACCTTTGGTCCTGGTGATTGATGCAGACTGGATCTTGCACATTTATCCTGTATATTTGCCTTCACTCATCAGGACATTCTACCTGGATGCACAGCAAGAACTGCAAACTGTTTAGGCAGGGCTGATCTGATAAAACAAAGTGTTTTCAACAGGTATGAGATCCGACTAGTATAACTACCAGTTCTGTTGCTCTACGTCGCATGAGTCGTACGAGTGCAATTTACAACCTGCTAAGCTGTCCAGACAGCTGAGCAGCATTGCGTGCGGATGCGCAGCAATTGGAAAAGCCCCTTTTTCCTGCTTTTTCAACCACAGCTGTGCCATGCAAAGCAGCTGCTGTTGAAAAAGCAGGAAATAAAGGACAGGTAACAGCCAGGTGGGCGGGGAGCCAAAACAGCAGCAGACACAGAACCGGTTCTGTACGGTAGCTCTGTAGAGCCAGAAAGAACTGGTAGAATCCCATCCTTGATTTTCAATCTAGGTGCAGTGTAGGAACTATTTGTCAGTTCAGTCGAAGCAGGATCTGTTCTGTTTGGAAATAAGTTGCATGAGACTGGGTTCCAACAAACATCTCTATTAAAACAGTATAGTGACTTGTAACGGAATGTTTACCCAAGCCGCGGCAGCCTTTCTTATAGCGGCTTGCTCACAGCTTGTGGCCAATGACAGTTACTCAAGTGTTCCCACCATCAGGCGGGCCAATCGGAATGGTGCTTAACTGACCAATCCGAGAATGGCCTATTCGGCCAATCAGTTTAAGAATCTACCATTCTATACACAACAACACCCCCCCTTTGTTGCGTCCAATGTGCATAACGTATCAAGCAGTAGTAGGGCTTTTGTGGTCCTAGTGTTACCTGCCGCAGCTCAGTCTTAGCGTGGTCCTCAAACAGTTTGGAAAGGATCGCTTTCTCTCCATGGTCTTCTCCATGGAACCTCCTGGAAGGGTGGGTCACCTTGCTGCTTCCTGCTGGTTGGGGGCGCTTCTGAGTTTGCTCCGCACTCCCTTCCTGTTTGTCCAGGCTGTGGAGCTGCGCTTCCCTCCAGAAGGCTCACCCGCTGTCTGATCCCAGACGCTCTTTTTTGTTTTCATTTGGATTCTGTTTGGGTTTGTGTAGTGATTGTTTGTTGTGTTATTGGAGTTTGTCTCTTTTTTTTTAATTTTGTGTTCCCCGCCCCTCCTCGGTTGTTTTTGGCTCCTTTATTGGTGTCTGTAACGGTTGGTTAGTGTTTCGTTCCAATGTTTGAGAGCGAAGCTGTCGATGTGCTCTGTCCATGTTTGCGTTGTCTAGTGCAACTTGGTATGACCGGGCCTGTGATTTGGGTAACTGGCTGGAAGTCCATAAATGGGTCCTGGTAAGGTTCTTAGCATAGACTAAATCACCATATCAAAGGAGCGATATTTACTGCAGGAATCAGGTTTTCACATGTATAGTGGGGTCAGTCTCTATCAGGTAGGAATGCAATTTTCTACCCATGAGGAGTTCTGCTGGCTTTTGTTAGTGGTTGTAATAGGGGTGATATGTTGAATAGGTAATAGCTTGTTAAATTTATCTTGACGTCCCCCGTGTCCATTTTTTCTAGGGCCTCCTGTTAATGAACCGTGTGTTCGGCCATTCCATTTGAAGCAAGATGAGCCGCCGCTGTCAGGGCATGTCAATCCCTGTGCAACCAATTATTGCTCGAAAGCTAAAGCAGTAAACTGGGCCCATTGTCCGAACTACTACACTGGGCAGCCATGTGTGGCAAAAATTTTGTTTAACTGTTTTATAGTAGTATATCCACTTCCGTAGTAGTGGATGCCATAAGGATAACTCCAACCAGTTCGAGTAGGGTCAACATTACAAAATAGGGTTCCTTTGCTGGCCAGCAAAGTCAATATGCAGTCTCAACCATGGCCTCTGGGAGTTTCCCATTCCATGACTGGTGCAGTGGGGGGCAGGCCTTGATTTAGCATTCATGGCATGTTGCCACCCATTTGTTCAATGTCTTTGTCCAGTCCTGGCCCCAGACATAACTCCTGGCCAGCTTTCATTTTGACTATCCCGGGTGTCTCTTCTTCCTGCTAACTTTTTGGATTACCACCCTGTCCCCCACAGTATACAGCCTTTTTAATGACAGTGCAGTCTGTCGGTGCAAAAGGTTTTAAAAGTCTCGCTCCTATTCTCATCGGGAGCCCTTACCTACCAATGCAGGATTCAAGCTGTCAGCAGCTCTTTCATGGTGGCTTTAGAGACGCTCTACCTGTGGTTGTGGCAGATTCGCCATGACTCGATTTGAGAGTAGTGAGACGGTGGGACTGGGTCGCTTCTATGCCGCAGTGAGGAATGGCTCAAGCATCCGCATGGGTGATGGTCCTTTCCTGCCGATGATGAGTGTGTAATTATGCAGTAACTGAATTCAGACCACCTCGTCATTCTGCAAACGAATTTTCTGGGTTTGTTTGTTTCCTTCTAGGATCCCTAGCAGGGGTTTGTGGTCAGTGATAATTGAAAATGTCCTGCCATATAGGTATTCTTGGAATCTTTTGAGCCTGGCAATATGCTGAGGACTTGGCTGTAGTTCCTTTCAGATTTTGACAGTGTTTTGGAATAGAATGCGATTGTCCCCTTCTGCCGTCTGGTAGCTTGTGACCAGGATGCGCCGATTCCAAAAAGGCGATGCATCACAGGTTACCGTCAATTGCAAAGTGTTGCTGTACTGAATCAAAACGTGTTAGAAGTTAATAAGTCTTAATGTTCTGGAATTGTGTTTTCCTGGTGGCCCTATTTCCAGACAGTTTTTTTGATCTAACAGTCGATGTAAGGTTCTGCTACGGTTGCTTTTTGGGGCAGTAAGACATTGTAGAAATTAATGAGACCTAAGATGCTTGTAAGTCAGTTTTGTTCTTAGGTCTGGGTGCATCTTTGTGCCTTTATCTTCTTTTCAGTGGGGTATATCCTTGCTCATCTATAAGGTAACCTAAAATTCGACCTGATCGGTGGCTAGTTTACATTTTTCTCTTTTAACTTTAAGTCCTGCTTCTCTGAATCTTCGCAAAAAATTTTTTAGTCTATTTTCTAATTGTTGTGCATTTTTTGCTGATTACTAATCATCAAAGTAGGGGGACAACTCCTTTGATTCTGTTTAGAAGGCCTCATGAGCTTTGAAGATGCCCGGCAACACTAACACCAAATTGAAGTTGGTTGCACTTGAATGCCCCTCTGTGCGTGACTATAGTCTGTGCCTCTGCAGTCTTGGGGTCAACTGGTAGCTGTTGATATGCTTGTGCGAGATCAAGTTTGCAAAAAATTTTTCCTCCCCCTAATGAGTGCACATAGGTGGTCACTACGGTACTGGGCTACAGGCTTTGTTATGTACCGAATTAGGGTCTACTTATGTCTCCACAAAATGTGACATGAGCCCAGTCTGGTTTGACAGAGTCACAATGGGTGTTTCCCACTTGCGGATGGTCGAATGGCTCTAACACCCCTTGTGCGATGAGTTTGTTAAGCATGCTCATCTATTTTTGGCTTTAAGGCAAAGGAACGCGTCTGGCTTCGAGCTCTGATGGGAGCTATCTTGGGTCTAGCTGAATGATATTGGGGTCCCTTGAACTTGCCTAGGGTCCGTTGAATACATTCCCAGACTCTTCCAGCGGCTCTCTTCCCAGTAGGCCGCAACGATGCTGTTGATCTCCGGTCACTCTATTCCCAAGCGCAAACCATCCTTCCCAGCAGGCAAGGGCGATCACGGTCAACGTTGTCAGAGGCAGCACTTCAGGCATGGTTTTTAAATTCTACTAGGAAATGTCCAAGCCACTACGGGATTCGGTTTTCCTGGTAGTCTTTTAATATCAATTTTTGCTGTTCCAGGCTCTTTGCTTGATGTCTGGATATCAGGTTTCTGATAGTGTGCCAAGATACGATTGACAGGTATGAATCCAGATCTACTCTCATCTCACAGGGCTTTCCTTCATTTCACATTTATTCCTGACCTTTTTTTGCATTTGCTGCCCTGGCATTTCTGATGGTTATTGTTTGGTGGTTTCTTCTTTGTCATTCATTCGCCGGTTTCTGCTCTCTCAGCTCCATCTGCTTCAGCTTGTCTCTCTTTGTTCTGGGGTGTCGTGGGTGCTGCCACGTCTTTTTGGACTATAGACTTTTTTTCTGGCAGACGTTTGCAATGTGCCCCCATTTTTCACAACATCTGCAAAACGGCATCTAAGAACCGCATTCTGAATGTGGGTGATTTCCTCCACATCCAGCACACTCGGAATTCTCGCCTGCTTCTTCCTTTTTCCGCCATTTTCTTTCTAACTTAAGCCTATGTATGTCTTCATTGTCGTCATCAGTGTCACTTCAGGAATCGAGATCTTCATGTGGGCAGACGCTGTGGCTGTTTCTTGTTCTTCTGCCCTCTTTTTCTGGGTTGAATCGGCGGATCTGAATGGGTTCATTGGCGATAGTGCTGTGGATTCTTGGCTGCTTCAGTGCGGTGGCTTCTGTGATGCCTTGGCCACTGTGATATTCGGTCTGTTTAGCAGCTTGCTTTGGAGTTAGCCTCCTTCAATCCGAGGACCACGCGGTCTCTCATGGCCTCGTCCATGTTCTGGAACTCGCAGGCTCCTCCGATGTGTCTTAGGGCTGCTATGAAATCCCGATGCTCTCGTCTTCCGTTGTCCTCCGTTATAAAATTTGTCCTTTTGATCAGGTTGGAGACCATAGTCACTAATGGGCTCATAGCATTCTGTTCAGTTCAGCCTGCCATCTGCTTAATATGTCTTTGTTTAGCTAGCGCCTTGGCCATTTTGAAAATGGTTGCCCACAGTGCATGAGGAATACAGCTCTCTCTTCTTGTCAGTATCTTCTGTAGCTCGTTGCTTTCTAGAACATCAGAAAGCGGTCAATGTACGACTCCCTCTTCTTCGGTTGGGTTGAACGGTGCAGCAGCACATTTTACCGGCATCTTGATCACTTGGTTCTGGTTGCCATGTGCTTCAGTCTCTTCTTCTAGGACGATCTCACCTTCATCTCCAGTTTCGTTTGAATAAGGTGGCGCAAGACTGAGTTCCAACAAAATAGGCCTTTTTCTTTAAAAATTTTAAAACCCCAAAGAAATTACTGTACGAACATTACCCAACGCACCAAGCCGCAGCAGCCCTTCTTATAGCGGCTTGCTCGCGGCTTGTGGCCAATGACAGTTGTTCAAGTGTTCCCGCCATCAGGTGGGCCAATCAGAATGGTGCTTAACTGACCAATCCAAGAACGGCCTATTCGGCCAATCAGTTTAAGATATTTGGAGTCTTCTAAGTTCTATACACAACAGGATCCACTCTACCTTGTCATTATATTTCAAGACTACTATACTCAAAACTTAACTGAAATCAAATGCTGCTTCTAAGATTCTCCCATTTTCACCCATCCTGAAAGGAGATGCATTGTAATACTGCCAGTGGTGATAGTTTTGTCAGTAAAGCAAACAGGGAGAAGGAAAAATAAGGGGAATGGAATAAAGAAAAAAGGGAGCTGGAGGAAGGATTGCGTAGGCTGCTGTTATTGGGAGGAATTTTTCAAGGTTTTCTATCATTGATGTTGAGCAAATCTTGTTCAAATATACAATATATGCTGTGAATGGAAGTGAGGCTGTTAAAAGGTGTCAATAATGTGTGTGCTCTCTTTTTTGCCCAGTATAGCAATAGGGAGCATAGTAGGTAATGTGGGTTTGGATATACATAGATGTTTATATGTGCAAAATATATATGTGGTATTTATTCAACAGTCCAGGCCCAAGAGCTTTTTATTATTGATTCATATAGCACCTGAACAGCTGGAGAATGTTAGGAACAATGTACAGATTTTTAAAACAAACATTGCTCCAGTTCTGTCTCTTATTCCAGCAAAAGTCTCTCTTAATTTAGCAACTTAAAGTTGAATAATTTTAAGCCGAACTGATTTTAGTCAAAAAATTATATTCCTCTCTCATTTAAACTAAATTTGCTATAATTTGTGCATGATAGCTGATAGAGCTATATATTAATTATACCATATCTTATATTAAGTCAAAACAATTTAATAAAATATATAAGCTGACTATGAAAACAGAAGGCACAGAGTGAGTAAAATGCTTAAATATGTAGTATGTTTCTTTTTATAGATGTGTGTGAGTGAGAGGGGGGGAGAGGGAGAATGTTTGGGCAAAACATTGGTCAAATTATTTAATAATTGGTGGTGAAATTGTAGCCATTCAGTTAAATAAAATAGTTTGATTTTACAGTAAATTCATTTAGCTTATACAGTCACTGTTTCTCTGATTCTCCCTTTTTCTTCCTTTCCGTCCCTCTCTCTCTCTCTCCTCTCCTCTCCTTCCCTCCCCTCCCTCCCTAATGTGGAAAAGTAGCTTCCCATCTATTAATATAATCTCTTGTGTGCCTGCAAAATTTGCCAGAACTGATTAGAGCAGATATTAAATGATAATTGGACATTTAGTGCTCGTCAAACAGAAAGTGACAGATGGGCCACTAATTAAATTATAGTTCTGACATTATTCACAATGGTTTATGAATCTTCACTGATGACCTTCATGAATCTTTCTTTCTTTCTTTCTTTCTTTCTTTCTTTCTTTCTTTCTTTCTTTCTTTCTTTCTTTCTTTCTTTCTTTTTCTTTCTCTCTCTCTCTCCTTCTTTCCTCCCTCCCTCCCTCCTTACTTTTCCATTTCTTCTTTTTTTCTTGCTTCCAAATAAAACATTAGGTTAGAAAAAAGGACAGCTGTAAAAAAAACCTGAAATAGGCTTCCATATTTATATTTAGTCAATAAAACTATTGTGCTAATTAAATTGAATAATATTTTTATTTTCAAAAAAATAATAAAATGAGTAATATAGAAAGTTGAATGTAGAATATTCAAACTAGTGAAAAGATAAATGAGAAATTAAATTGCTATCAAGAAAAAATAAATGGTAACAGTGACTTCTATGTAAAATTAGTATTTATACTTTGGAATAGGAATCCATGGTCTCTTGTTTCACACTGTTTTACATAATGTATCAGGTTTGTCTGACATTTTCCCCCCTTCCTTCTAGTAGCTAAATTAACAGACTTAGTTTCAGCATTGAACCCAGAATACTGAATCATAGTTGTTGAACCAGAACCACATTTTCTTTTTCAATTAAAAAGGAAAACACAGTGTTAATTACTTTCCAACTTTGATCTTGCCATTTTCATCTTTATTTTCATTACTCCTCCTTAGAATAACAATTTGGAACATTGCTTGAAAAGTACCACCCAAAAGAAAGCTTACGGTTATGAACTTTTGAAAAGTTCATCTGTAATTAGAAAAGAGGGAAAAAAGTCCCTTCAAATTCTCATTCCTTACTAAGTAAGTGTCTATTGTCAAAAATAAATCCCATATTTGGAGTCTATATTTTGCTTTCAGAATTCATAAATTTATTCAGTTCTAAATTTTCTATTGTCATTTTCTTCATTTCTTTTATCATTTTAAAATACAATATGTTGATATTAATGTATTTACAACTGTTGTTATTATTACTAAGTTTGAATTTAAGGCATCATATTTGGACGCAAGGTGACTTATCGCTCAATATATCAAGAAAAAAGAAATTAGATTTGCTTCTGTATTGCAAACTGTACAGTTAAATCCACCATTTTGATTCTTTTTGACACCCTTCCAAACACCTCTACAAACTTCTAAAAGTTGTTTTTTTTAAATATTAACAAGATACACACTATTTTTTAAATAATATGGAGCTCTCAAATTACTTACTCTAGTATGGTAATCAGCCCTTCAAAAACAAACATTTCATTGGGTTGATTTCAGATACTGTTTGCCTTTTCTATGAACATCTGCCAGAATAGAAAAAAGATTGAAAATCTGAGTATTGTTCTTTTAATGAATGTTTTATTCTGCCTCTGCCATCCCTTGGAACATATCACAAACAGCTTTCACATATAAAAAGAGCAACCAAGAAATCCTAGATGAATTTGCCCTGAGTCTAATAAACTAACACCACAAAGGCTTTGTTTGAATTCAATAATTGTGTCTTAGCCAAAGCTATTGTTATCTTGAGAAGAAATGTTATCTCTCTCAACAGAAACTTATGATGCAAGCCAATGCAATGCTACCAGTATCTTGGTGGTGGTAGAGCCAAAAATACATAAAATATTCTTGGAATATTTGATTTCTTCTGGTAGTGTATAAATTGCAACAACTTTTGGAAGACATATTATCATTGGGTATAGAATTGATTTGTCTTCAGTCATATTAACAAAGTGTAATTAATTTTTTTCGTGATATACTTTCTGATTAAGTTAGCTCTTCAGTATAATCAGTCTGAAAATATCTATTCAATTGAGTTTGGTTGACCCCAGTGTACTTGTTGAGAAAATAGATGAGATTAGCTATACCCATGACATGACATCATAACTTTTACTACATATTGGGAATTGTTTTCATTGAGGATCATATCTTGGATGTAAAAATCCATACAACTACTAGATGGCAGAAGAGGTATTCAGACAGCTTTTATACATTATATTCTGCTGCTCATCTGGATCTTTGAAGACCAGAAATAATACTTTTGTTTAGAATTATTACTCATGTAAAGATGTATAAGAATGAATGGCTGACAATAGATATATCATAACACACAGAAGCAGCAGCAACAACAAAATGAAACAATAGCAAAAAACAGAATCAAGAAGAATTGAATAAAACCATAATGAAATGGTTTTAGGAGAAAATATTTCTGACGTTCTCCATACAGCAGCACCTCATTCATCTTAAGAAGAAAAACAAATAAATATTCAGTCCCATATTAACTGTGACATTTTAAAAACACATTGGAAGCTTTTCTTCCTTTTATTTTTTTTTTTGAAAAGAATTTTATTAATTTTCTACAAACACACATAACATACACAACATTAAAAACATCTACTCTC
>BHFT01037555.1:0-26682 GCA_004320025.1 Laticauda laticaudata
ATATCTTGTCATTATCATTAACTCAGCAGAAAAAAAAAACAGCATTGATAAGTGAGTGTATTTTAACTGCATTATTAAAACACCAAAGTATTGTAAAATAATCATTTACCAGTTGGGAGTTGGATTTTCATTTACTGGTTTGAGAAACAGTTTGATTCAGAGGATGCCTGATTTGATTTGGCAGATGAATCTAAAATTTAATTTAAGCTCAAATTTAAATAATCAAATAGTCTTTTTCTCTCTTTTTGATAGAACTGATTAATTTTCCAGACACCATGGCTTTTATCAGAAAGTGGCTATTATGTTTCAAACAAATAAGTGCATTTATTTTGATTGTATCTACATGGTACCTTGGCACTCATCATTAATTGATTCTGGGAGGCACCACAAGTACTAAAAATGAGTACCAAGCAACCATTTGACTGATGTGTGACTTGTTTTGGCTGGAAAGGGTAGATTCATGTGGCAGAGAAAACCGACAAATTCTAGCTTCCATGTCGCATATCAAACAAACGATGACTACCGAAACACAATTTTCACATCAAAATATGTCGAGTACCAAATCTGATGACTTTCAAAGCAGTCGAGTGCTGAGATACTACTGTACTTATCAAGGTTCCTTTTTTGTGTGTTTTGAGGGAGTCAAGATTTCACATTCCAGTAAAGCAGAAATCTACAACAAAATAATCATTGTAATTGTTCTAAAATGGCAAGTGAAATGTTTGCCTTAAAACAATGAGAACAACTCTAAATAAATACAACTCTATCTCTGCTTCGTTCCAAGATGCTATTGATTTTAGAATAAATTTAATCTATGCCAACTCCATGAAAAAGGAAAATGAAATAAGTTGCTCAACACACACATCCCAAAAAATCCAAGTCAGTTTATTTATGTTGTATGCACTGTCTTGTGTGCAAAAAAGGCCCCACAATCTCCAGCCCACCAAAAACTGAATAATGAAGGAAAGGTGCAAAGCTNGTGCAAAAAAGGCCCCACAATCTCCAGCCCACGAAAAACTGAATAATGAAGGAAAGGTGCAAAGCTGGCAAGCCACTTTTCACATTGAAAGAAGTAAAATTCAGAAGCCAATAGATGGATAGAAGTAACAGGTCTTGCCAAAGAGAAATCCCCACAACCACAGCATTTGGAAGAGCAGAGTAACTTTACTGTGGTTTGAAACACATTATAGTGCCAGAAATAAATCAGCTCAGCTCTGAAGCACAGCAGATATCATTGGATCACAAAGATCCTAAGCTGCTTTTGTATTTAGCCTTAAGCCTAGAGAAAGAAGCCCCAACTTGTTATTTTCATGAAAACTTTGATGGTCCTGACAAGACAATTAAATATATATTAAAATTTATCCAGCTTTAGTGCAATTGCTGCCTCCTTGTTCCAAATGTCCACATGCTTCTGGATGTGCTTCTGAAGTAATATTATTTATATATTATTATATTTATTATTATATTTATTATTATATTATTAAATATAATATTATTATATTTATTATTTATATTATTTACTTCATAATATAATATTATGAAGTAATATTATTCAGATGGGCTGCTGAATAAAGCCGAGGAAAAATTTCTCAAGGACTACCAAGTGTAAGCATATGATAATAGTTAAATCCCAGTCAAAGATAGGCAGGGGAAGAAGTGTCCTAGAACTTTACGCAGTGATGTACTTATCACAGGTTAAAACATTTATGTTGTTTTGTGCTCTAGGTCCAGACCTTCATTTTCCACCTGTCTAAATTGAATCTGTAAAGACCTATAGGAAAGGTAATCCTCAGGGATCTTGGGAATATTATTTTAATGAATGGGAGCCTCCATACATTTTCACTTAACTCCAGAGGTGGGATTCAAATTTTGTAACAACCGGTTCTGTGGGCATGGCTAAGTTGGTGGGCATGGCTTGGTGGTCATGTTATTGGCTGGGTGTGGTTAACTCAATATCACTCACATTGAGGTACGCATCTCCTCGCCTGGTCTCTCATGACTGTGGGGATGCTGCAACAGTCATAAGTGTGAAAAATGGTCATAAGTCACTTTTTTCAGTACCATTGTAACTTTGAATGGTCATTACACACAAGCAAAGTACCAGCAAAGGTCAAAACTACAGCAAAACTGTACCAGCAAAACTCCAGAGAGGTTCCTGAGACAGGAAGTTTAGTCCTGCCAAGAATGTAATAAGGGTTTACGGAGAGGCAGTTTCTGTAAGCAAAACCAGAATATTTCCTTCTTGCCTTCCTTACAGGATTAGGCCAGTAATTTCTTCTGACAACCGGTTCTCCGAACTGCTTAGAATATTAACAACTGGTTCTCGCAAATAGGTGCGATCTGGAAGAATCCCACTCCTGCTTAACTCCCTTGATTGTGTGTCCTTTGCTTTTTCTTGCTTTGATGCCTTTTTTTTCTTGCCAAATGCTGCTTAATAGCAGGAAATAAACCTCAGCAGTCTCCAACACTGCACCCCAATTTCTAATATCTCTTTTTAGTCTCCTTCCTCTGTTTTGTGATTATTTACAATTCTTTTCCACTATCCCCTATTTGCCTAATATATCTCAAGGAAACTGAACTCCCTGTTATTAGTAGTCCCAGGACCCTAAAATAACCAAGAGCTACAGATCAAACATTATTTAAACCTGCAACCCAAGCCATTTATTTGGATTAAACCTTAATTCTGGAATACATTTTTGTGTTTGTATTGTGTACTAATAGGGATTTTTTTTGCACTTAATTCAATTTCTATTTACTTTCTATCTTGTGTTTTTAATTGGGCTTCTAATCTCATTTATTAATTCTAGACTTTGTGGTACTTTTAGTTATTATACAAAGAAGCAGCTTTAATGGTTAGAATACGTTTTATCCATGTCAATAAAACCATTTTAGGACCTTGTTATATGAGTTATAACTCAATTTAATTCCCAATTCCCTTCCCCATTTCCTCCAAATTACCAATATACAGTCATTATTTAAAGTCTGGTCCTGGCTGATCTTGGAAACTAAATGGGGTCAACCCAAGCTAGTGTTTGGATGAGTGTTCTGAGAATATCAAAGCTGTTGACTAAATTAAGTAGTAAAGAAAATATTCTGAAATAATGTAAAGCTGTCAAGAAAAATGCATGTATGCAGTTGTCTGGAGTCAAGTTTGACTAAAGGGTATCTTTGATTTCAGTAGATATCTATTAAAAGGTAGTTTAATTTTTGAGACATATTCCTGACTATATCTATTTATAATCCAGCAATATGAAGCATCACTCAACCCAAATTAGAAAATAGTCGTGGAGGCAAAAAAAGCTGTACACTTTTTTGGGTTAGTTGTTGGAAAGACCAGGAAATGACCAGAGATAATCCCAAAATAAACAATCACTAGTTGAGCCATGGTTGTGCAGTGGTTAGAAGTTCGATTCCAACTGGCTCAAGGTTGACTCATCCTTCCATCCTTCTGAGGTTGGTAAAATGAGAACCCAGATTGTTGGGGGGAATATGCTGATTCTGTAAACCACTTAGAGAGGGCTGTAAAGCACTGTGAAGCAGTATAGAAGTCTAAGTGCTACTGCTATTGCTGATGATCTTCTAATGATTTTCCTACCTCCTACCAATTTCTCCCTTACATTTTTTCTTATTGAGAGTTATTCCTGTTTTTTCATTCCAGCTCCCTAATTTCATCAACACAACACTTCCTCCACATGAGCAGGTTACAGCTCAAGAGATTGACAGGTATTTCCGACAGGAACTGATCTACAAGAGGAATGAAAGAATGGGGAAAAGAGTGATGGCGCTCTTAAGAGAGAATACTGAAAAGAGCTTCTTCTTTGCATTTGGAGCAGGTAGGACCTCAATCTCTTTTCTGTTGATTTCAATATGGGATGGGATAATTAATTTCATTTTCTGATGGAGTTTAACTTTGTTATTTCTTTGCCCTATCTTTACTCTTGCCTACCATTTACTCTATTCCCAAAACATCTCAGTCCCACATTTTTTAGGACTGGTAGTAATGCCAGTGGGATTAGGGATTGAAAAGAAGATGGTTCTTCCAATCTTTTTTTCTTTGGTGATACGGTATACCAAGGTAGTCAGATCAAGAGCGCAGTGCCTTTTTCAGTGCTACTGCTATTGTAAAATTTGGGTGATGCTTATTATTATTATTATTATTATTATTATTATTATTATTATTATTATTATTATTCTTCACAAAAATGACATTGTCACAGCAAACGAGATAATCATGCTGGGTTTCACATCACAAATCATTAGTCGAACACTTCCCAAGTGTTTAGGACTGCGTGATGTATTGGCGGATTATGCGAGCAGATCCCAGTAAGGTGGCTTTCTGCAGCTGACCAGTGGTGATCTTGTCAGCAACAATTGTTTTCAAGTGCTTGCCTAGGTCTTTAGGCACAGCACCCAGTGTGCCGATTACCACTGGAACCACCTGCACTGGTTTATGCCAGAGTCTCTGTTGTTGTTGTTGTTATTATTATTATTATTAAACAAGATTGAAAAATTAATGACTGCATGTGTCACAGAACTATACAGAGGTTACAAAACTTGAATTTTTGTATGCGTCAGGCAAATGTTCAGAGTTTTATCATGCTGCCCTGGATTTAGTTGCTGGTTGCAGCTATTATTAACTCTTCCAGTTATATATAGTTTTAGTTAAGTTTATATTTGTTTCAATTAAAAAAAAATTAGATTCGATAAGCACTTGTGAAACATTTCGCTCATTTTCCTGCATAGTATTAAACTTGAAGAGATAGATTTGTCATCATCTCTCTGCCTTCATCAAGAGATAATGAGTCTGGCCTGTTAATGAATCAAGATTGTTAAGTTCTTGAAAAATTAATGATTGCATGTGTCACAAAACTATACAGAGATTACAAATACTTTTAAAAAGCAATTCCAGATAAACATTTAGGTAGACGCTAGGACATTACTTCATATTTTTAAAAATGAAATATACACATTTGGAGGCAAATTAAGCCAGTTATCTATTATATATAATGTAGTTATACTTTTAAAAAATTATATTGTGTGCAGTGGAGATTTTCTCTATGGTGATGTGATGGAATGTTGTGTGGACCTGGATGTCCAAGCGGGAGGGTTACATTCTAGAAGAGTAAGAGGCAACTTAGCCCAGATATTATGTAAGAGAAAGAGGATGAAGACATCCCCTCCCTAATATTTAATAGAATATACAGATAGTCCTTGACTTATGAGTACAATTGAACCCAAAATTTCTGTTGTTAAATGAGACATTTGTTAAGTGAATTTTGACCTATTTAAAGATCTTTCTTGCCACAGTTGTTAAGTAAATCACTACAGTTGGTATGGTGGGGAAGCCATGTTCACTTAAGTTGGTACATTGGTAACTAAACAGTTATCAACTTATCAACTTAAGTGAATCTGGCTTCCCCATTGTCTTTGCTTGTCAAAAGTTTGCAAAAGGTGATCACATGACTTTGGGACACAGCGACAGTCATAAGTACGAACCATTTACCAAGCACCTGAATTTTGATCACATGATAATGGGTATACGACTACGGTCATAAGTGTGAAAAATGGTCATAAATCACTTTTTTCAGTGCCATTGTAACTTTGAATGGTCACTAAATTAACTGTTATAAGTCGAGGACTATCTGTATTGTAGATCCAGATAGTATACTCTTCAGTATGGCAAGATTTTGTCTCTAGGTACGAAACAATAAAGAACTCAGCTTGGAAGAGCTGCTGTATGTCATTTTTGGTTTGATGCTTCACCAGGTGTTTATGTAGTCAATAATATTATTTCCAAACATCTCTGTCTTAGTCCCCACAATTCCCCATCTATAAGCAGGAAAAGTTTCTTTATAATAACACACTAATAATTCTAAAGAGTATCTTTAAATGGTATTACTGGTGTCTGACTTTTTGCCCATGCAGTTACCTGGCTTGACACAGAGTCCTTAAGATGAATGTGTTCTACTTTAGCAGTAAGAGCCAGGAGGCCAGGAGGCTGCTGACACAGTGGATTATAGTGCTGAATCATAAATTGGGTGAGGCCCCTATTCAAACAGTCTCCATGGAAACAAAAAGCTGTCCTATCATTGGCAAACAATAGAGAAAGCATTAGACAACAACTAACTTTCCTTTCCTGTAGGCAATGTGTGCTTCCCTTAGCAGTTTAGGAGAGAAAGAATTAGCCATTAGTTGTAACGGTATTTGTTGAAAAACAGAATATTGCCTGCCTGGGAAGTAATTTCCCACAGATTTACAAAGCACCTTCTCATAAAAAGTATCCTATTAGCTTAAAGTGAAATCAGATATAAGTCCAGGAATTTGTCCATTGTTAAATGGTGTGTCACATAGGCCGACGGATGCAAAACGTATGTAAAAAGGACACAGCAGACGAGAAAATTTTCCATCCATTGTTATCCGCTTCAAAAGTGCCCCGAATTTGCAGAAGCAGAGCGGACAAAAGCGAAAGGAAACGGACGGGGGGAGGATGTAGCCAGGATGTTAAGCGGATGCTCCATGGAAGCCTAGCGGATTAGAAGTGGATGGAAGTGGATGGCACATCCGCGGGGCTTCCGGGGGAGCACAGCGAAGCGGACGCGCAGCGGAAGGAACGGATGCAGAGCGGATGCCAAGCGGATGACACGGATGAAGATCGGAAGCCTAGCGGATGCCTAGCAGATGCCTAGCGGATGCAAAGCATTCACTGCGCATGCGGGAAGGATGCATTGCATCAGCCCCGCGAATATAAAGGAAGCAGCTCGCAAGCAGGTCACCATTCAGCAGGAAAGACCTGCTGCAGACACAGCTCCAGCCAGCCAACCAAACCATGGGGGAAGAAGAGGAAGCCTGTGCCTACTCTGCCAGCCCTGCAAGAAGAGATAGGGCCACCACCCCACTCCCTTCGCCCTAACTCTGCTTCTGCTGGGGCTTCTGCTGCTGGGGCTGACTCTTCTGGTGCTGGGCTTCTGCTGGCGCTGCTCCTGGTGCTGGGCTTCTGCTGGGGCTTACTTTGCTGGCGCTGCTCCTGGTGCTGGTGCTTCTGCTGGTGCTTACTCTGCTGACGCTGCTCTGGTGCTGGGGCTTCTGCTGGTGCTTACTCTGCTGGCGCTGGTGCTGGTGCTTCTGCTGGTGCTTACTCTGCTGGCGCTGCTCCTGGTCCTGCTGGTCCTACTGGTGCACCTGCTGTGCTCCTGGTGTGCCTGCTGGTCCTGCTGTGCTCCTGTCTGCTGGTTCTGCTGGTGCTGCTTGGTGCTTACTCTGCTGCTGCTTGCTCCTGGTGCTGCTGGTGCTGCTGCTGATTCCTGGTCCTGCTGGTTGCCGCTGGTGCCTCCTGGTGCGCTGGTCATGCTTTTGCTGCTACTGTTGTTGCTGCTGCTGCTGCTCGTGGTGTGGTGGAGCAGCCTCAGAACCTCGAAGCCCCTCTGATGAGGGCCCAGATGGCCCTGCAAGAGGGAGGCAAGAGGCAGGAACGTGTAAACGGAAGAGAGCAATACTCCATTGAAGAAGGAACATGAGGATTGAAGGTGCTGGAATGGCTGAGGGAGAACAAGTATCTATGGCGGAAGGGACACAGGCTCGTATCGAACACAAAAGGAAGCAGGCTGCTTGGAGAGAGGAAAGGAGGAGAGCCTGGGCTACACTTTGGAGGTCCTTTCCTGCGCTGGTGGGAAGCACATGCACACACCTGGCTACGGGAAACTGCACCTCAGAATCTGGCCAGGCCACAGTCAAGCTGACGGACGCGGGGAACGTTACGTGATGGCCAAGTGCAGCTTCTTGCAGGGTGAGATCCGCCACCCAAGGAGCAGCCCCTTGACAACCCTCTCTCTCCAGGCAGCCCCACAGAGAGCCAGGCCTTCTTCTGGCAAGAGTCAGCTCCTGTGTCCAAAGCAGGTAAACATCGTTGGAGCGTCCCACGATGGAGACCCCCCCGACACTGCACTCCATGGCGGGAGTGCGTGGAGGGACCTGATGCAGTGGAGCAAGGAAGGGCACTTCCACCAGAGACCAACCCACATCCACCCCAGCTCTACCTCCACAGAAAGCAGGCAGAGAGACCGGAGGGGCAGAGCCACACTGTCCTGCTGGGAGATCAAGGACACGCATCAAAAGGCAACGTAGATCTTCCTCTCTCAGCTGGTACACATTCCGACATACCCAAACTCAAACCGCAAGCCCCTTTCTCCACCTACGTCAACCAGACCTCCTGGAAATGTCCGAATCACAGTACCAGGTGATCAAGGACAGGATCACCAGTCCTTCTTTCACAACCCTCCAGGCCAGATGAACCTGCTCTGACGCCAGTCCAGGTCTGCTCCTCCACCCAGGTGATGTCACAGCCCTTCAAAGCTTTCCACAGGGCACCTCACCTACCAAGGCTAGGGCTACCAGAGTTCCAGCAGCACAGGCACCCTTCCCAGTCCCAGGCACAGATTCATTGTACGCCAACCAGTGCCCGAATGCCACTAGATAGCCACCAATGCCACTGATGCCACCTATCGCACCCACGCCACCAAGATGCCACCCACGCCTCACTTGCTCACCTGCAGACCAACATTCCCCACTGCCACTCTTCCTTCGCTCCACCCCACAGCCAAGCCCAGCCTTCAGGACATCTGTCAATCGGTCTTGGGACTGACACCTCATGTCCTGGAGGAAGGCGGCTCTCAACATCACAGACTGAGCCAGCTCTCTGAGAGCTTCCTCCACCACGACCATCCCTGTTTCCTCTCAGGAGCCAGGCACCCCCCCAAGGCGCTCGACCCAGGCGTATTCCAGGCAGCAGCCACCTCCACAGCACCTTGGACCCTTCACCCCCTGAGAGTATGCGGCACGCCTCAGAGTGACCGAGAAGAGTGCCAGAGACATGGGTTTGCTACTGTTGACATTATCTTTGCCTTGGGACACTTTACTTGCTGTATTTTTGCTTTTACAGTTTGTTATTATAAAGATTATCCTTTTGCTTTCACATACTTGCTTCAGTTCTGTTTAGTCAATAAAGTCTTGGTGGAAACTTTTACCAAATGGTTTAAGCCTTTGCATCTTGTGGGATGGGTAAGGGATAGCTGGTGGGATGGGCAGGGATACCTGTGGGAGGGTTAGGATAGCAGTGGGATGGGCAGGGAACCTGTGGAATGGGTAATAGCTGTGGATAGATTACAACCTCCATGCAAGCATAGTGGGACTGTATGCGCTCCACCCTCCCAGGTGCCACACCTATGGCCCTTTAGTTATCAATAACAATGTAATCAATTCATCAACACTATTCAAAATAAACACAACTCTTTATTTAAATGCCACTCAACATACATGGCACAATCTCATCAGTGTGAGAGACAGGCTCAAGGAAGCATCCATTAACATCTACCATCCTGTCTTGCCCACTCATGCTCCAGCTGGGAGTTGCATCAGTGGTTCAGGAGGTTGCGCTGCTTCTTCCCTTTCACGTCAAAAGCTTCAGTTGGGCCCTTGCACATCCACAGTGTCTGTAGCAGGTTTTCCCCTGCCTCCCATTTCACCAGGCTCATGTCCGCATTGCCTTGTTGGAGCTGTCCACGAGCCTGTTCTGCAACACTGGAAGCGGATTGCGCATGGAAGGAAAATTTTTTTTGGGGTTTTCCCAGGATGCACAAGCTCCATGATGTTCCTCACGTTCTGTGGGCCGATGCTGCATGGTGGTGAGAAGTACCTGGAATTGGCCAGTTTGCCCTGGACAGCCCTGTCGTTGAAGATCCCTCTTTTTCACAGGTGAGACATCTTGGAAGTGTAGGCTTCATGAGGTAGATCTGAGGAGAAGGGCTCATCCCCCATGATGAAGTTGGGCACATCTTGTGTGTCGTTGGCAGGGGGTTTTTTTTTTTTTTTTTTTTTCTGGATCTGGGAAGCCATGGATGCAGGTTGCGTTCCAGCCCTCCTTGAGGTGACTGGCATTGTATACCTGTTCATCTTGAAGATGACCGTTGCCTGAAGCATCGATGTAACATGAACTTGTAGTCAGCATCGACAATGCGCAAAGGGATTGATGCTGAAGAAGGGGCCCTTGTAGTTGTGATAAGTGGACCCTGAGTTGGCTGAGCCTTTTGCAGGCCCACATGCTGCCACTATGGCTTCCAAAGGTGTGGGGGAAGTTCCACCTTGATAACCACTGCTTCTCAACTTTCGTTCCCAGCCTTCTTCCAGTGGAGGGGCACCTGGAGAGCTCCTCCAGGTATTCTTGCCGATATGGCCTACACACACTTCTCTGACCAACACATCTGATGGTGTTGTTGTGGCACCCTCCAGCCATACTGCATGGGGTCCTGTTAGGTGGGTCCGGAGGTCAGGCTGCCTGCCAGAGTTCAGTGCCACCTTGAGCCAGGTCCAGCTGGGCCGGAAGTTGGTGCTCTGCTTTGGTCACCTGGGTCTCAGCCGCTCCACCACTTTGTCCAAACATGATTGGTGCATCCTCATGAAGTTCTGGAATGCACGAGAGTCTTCGTTCCTCACCTCCACCATCAGCTTGTCATAGAGTCCGTAGCTCTGCTCTTCTTCCCGTCCATCTTCGGACCAGACACTTCCTTGGACGCCTCCTTTTCTTTGCGTAGAACAGGTTGAAAGAGCCGTAGATGTCTTCGCACTGTTGTAGCAGCGATGGTGGCTTCCAAAAGGAGTGTGTGATGATCCATGTTGGAGATGACTAAGATGCTGTGGAAGAGCCAGAGCAAAAGTAAGGCTGCAAAGAGCGTCATGCACAGCAAGGGGCCTTGGACTGAAAGTGAGGTCCCAGGTGATTCTCCCCTTTTATAGGCCAATAGGTTTCTGCCTAGGTGTCTTTTTGCATCCTTAGGCATCCTGCAGATATCCTAAATATCTGAGATACATCCCCTATTACGAACGTTTTGGTCCGTTTTAATGCTTTGTATTGCGAGCTGCATTCGCTTTCATCCTTTCTATGGTCCGTGCTACTAAACGCTGCCTTGTTCCATTCCGTGTCCGTTTCGCTTCTTCCTGGTGTCCATTTTCCCTGTGAGCGATTGCGATTGCCGGGATGCGCAGGCGGATTGCCTACGCGACATAGCGGATGCGTTAACGGATGACGACGGACATCTAACAGATGTTCCTCGTAAGCATAGCGATGTCTTAACGGACGCTCAAAACTTTTTGAGCGGATGAAATTCAGTAGAAACGCGCATGCTGGATTGGGTAGAGAGTATGAAAAAACGTATGCAGTGAGTACAGAACGGATGCATCTTATTTAACCAACGGATGGCAAGTGTTTCTCTCCGTTTTACATCCTCTTTCCATCCGTTGGTGCTGTGTGACAGGGGCTTAACATTGTTGTTGCTGAGCAGGGATTTGGAATGCCATACTAGAGCAAGATCCAAAATTTCACAGCTGATAACTGCATTTCTACTGAAATGAAGCAAAATGAACAATCTCAAATTTAGAATATTGACAGAAAATTGGACCAAAACTAAATCGTTCAGAAACTTTATTTAAGGAGACCTTACAATAAACCTCCAACTAGCCTTCATTTTTCTGGAGTGCAGTAATCAGGAGAAGCGATAAGATAGAGAACATTTTGAAAGAACATCTACATTGCATGTGGAATGCTAGCTAGTCTACAGTATGTATTCTGGCCTCAGTCCAATCCTGAAGTTTCCATTTTATTGTTCACCTCTCATAGTACAGCATCTTTCTACCATAGGTACAAACCTTCTTCATGTATATCCACCTAGAGTATCAGGTTTCTATGAACGGCTCTACCCTGGGAGAATGAGATGATCACAAACACTTGCACTGAGACTCCCTCCTCCCTTCCAAACTGAAAACAGATGCTGTTTATTGAGCAGCAGCATTTCAATAAAGTGTGGAAAAGAAATCTGTGCAAAAAGTTTATTCTTCTTTGGTCACAGCTAATGTAAGCCATGCAGCAAAGAAAACAAATGGTAATTCTATCATCTCTTTATTTGCCAGAATGTAGCATAAAAGACAAAAGAGGCCCCAGTAGTAACGGAGCCATTGATTTATTGGTTAAATAGGCTGACCATTGTTTATCACTGCAGATGTTTCATTTGCTGGTTAAAGACACAAAAGCAATAACCGCATCACGTCAATCAGATAGTATAGTATTTAAAAATTAATAGTTTTCAGAATGGGAGAGCAATGAGTGGAACATAAATCTTAAAAAGACTAGTTTCTCACCAAAAATACTAATAGCGTTTAGACTTATATACCACCCCATAGTGCTTTACAACATTCTCTGAACATTTTAGAAAGTCAGCATATTCTCCCAACCATTGTGGTCCTCATTTTACTGACCTCAAAAGGATGGAAGGCTGAGTCAACCTTGAGCCTGGTGAGATTTGAAAATCCTAAAGGATTTTCCAGATATGGGATTTTTCTATATATTTTACCAGGAAATGTGGATAAGGCAGGCTAAAAAAGTATGCACCTCCTAACCATACCCAAGGGCTCTGAATCCATTTTGCTCTCCCAGTTCACAATCACCTAACCATAACCACAAGCATTGGCAATGTCCATTTTCCTCTCCAAATTCACAATGACCTAACTCTAGCCCTAAGTGGATTTTCCACCAATGGGATTTTCCCATGTAGTTTTCCAAGAAACGTAGACAAGGCAGGCTCAAAAACTATGCACCCTTCTAACCATTCCCATGGCTCTGAATGCATTGGTAATATCCATTTTGGTCTCCGAATTCACAATGACTAAACCCTAACTCTAAATGGATTTCCTGCCAAATGGGATTTTCCCATGTATTTTACCAGGAAACGATAAAAGGCAGACTCAGAAAGTATGCCCCCTCCTAACCATACAAATGGGCTCCAAATGTATTGACAATGTCCATTTTCCTCTCCAAATTCACAATAACTTAACCCTAACCCTAAGTGGATTTTCCACCAATGGGATTTTTCCATGACCCAACCCTAACTCTAAGTGGATTTTCAGCCAAGGAACCTTACCAGGAAACTAGGTAAGGTTAGGAGGTTGCGTACTTTTCACATCTGACTTATTTACGTTTCCTGGTAAAATACATGGGAAAATCCCACTGGCCAAAAATCTACTTAGGGTTAGGTCATTGTGAATACAAAGAGAAAAATGGACATCACCAATGCATTTGTTGGCCTTGAATATGATTAGGAGGGTGCATACTTTTCAAGCCGGACTTATTTACCTTTCCTGGTAAAATCCCATTGGTGAAAAATCCACATAGTTTATTGTGAACATGGAGAGAAAAATGGACATCGCCAATGCATTTGGAGCCCTTTGCTATGGTTTGGAGGGTGCATCCTTTTTGAGTCTGACTTATCTACATTTTCAGATAAAGTACATGGGAAACATAAATAAGCCTTGGAAATTCATTCTTCCTTTTTTAGAACTCCTTGGACTTTTGAGAAATCTATCGTATGGAGTCCTGAAAATAATTTGAACTTCTCTGTTGTTTAATTAGATTCAGTCAGATTTGTTGGATTATCACATTGACCATCTTCACATTTGAAGAAATCATTTTCTTTTTTGAATGAATTCAAAAATCAATGAATGGCTGATGCAATTCATGGATATAACTGCTACTATCCAGAAATAAATCTCATAATTCTGCTGTTGGAAATGTGATACTATCATCTTATAAACCATTGCTGGGATGTATTTTTTTCCCCCACAAGAGATTCAATATGTCATTTTGTGAAACCTCTTTATTCATCATTCTTCATCAACATCCCTGGTCAGAGGCAGCTATGCTTGAGAGCTCCCTTAAAAAGAACAGGGGTGGATTCTTATCACCCAACTCTCTCCCCACACCATTCTATGAAGTTATATGTAATTTTATTATATCTACTTATCTGTTCATTTATTTTTATCCCACTTTTATTATTTTTATAAATAAGTCAACACCTCCTCCCTCCTATTTTCACCACAGCAGCCCTATGAAATGGATAGAGTTAAGAGAGATGGACTGGGTCAAGATCATCCAACTGGCTCTCATGGCTAAGACAGGACTAGAACTCATAGTGTCTAGCTTTCTAGCCTGGTGCCTGAACCACTAGACCAAACTGTCTCCCCTTCTTTGAACTCTCAGTTCCCAATTGGAAGAAGGGGAGTTAGACTTCAGGGACAAAATAATGTTTACTTTCAAAGAGCAAGAAATGTATTAACAGGCACCCTGTAAAGCTTCTTTAAAATGAAGAAAGTATGGTTATTGCGGCAGGGGTAACAGAATACTCCATTTTAATAATGTAACATGAGAGATTAGGAAACACATAATTGGCAAACCCTGGTCTTGAGGATAAAGAGGAGACTGCTACAAAGAGTTAAGAACATCCAAATGTATGAACTGTTTGTTTTGGTCAGACATGGAAAATCCAACCATCAAATCTACAACAAACAGCATCTAACAGTCATATTTCTGCTGATACGTGTTTTGTATGCAAACTTCTAAAGATACATCTGCTTGCACTAATTCAAGTTTTATTAAAGGTAAAGGTAAAGGTTCCCCTCACACATACATGCTAGTCATTTCTGGCTCTATGGGCCAGTGCTCATCTCTGTTACAAAGCCGAAGAAGTTTCAGCGCTGTCCGAAAACATGTCCGTGATCATGTGGCCAGCATGATTAAACACTGAAGGTGCATGGAACGCTGTTACCTTTGAGGTGGTCCCTATTTTTCTACTTGCATTTTTACATGCTTTCGAACTGCTAGGCTGGCAGAAGCTGGGACAAGTAATGGGAGCTCAGTTTGTTACGCGATGCTAGGGATTTGAACCACCAAATAGCCAACCCTTCTGACTGACAAGCTCAGCTGAGTCACCACATCCCTTAAAGTTTTATTAACATTGGTTTATCTAAATAATTTCCAAATCAAGTTGGCTAATTGACTCATTCAGGACTTTGGTCAGCTGCTTGGAGGGCAGATGGTAGCACAAAACTTGAATACTCTGTTAGAAATGAATTTAAAAGTTCATAAAATTATGCAGCCATGTCTAATATGTTCAATACAATGGGTGTTTATGCCCTTCACCCCCACCCTCAATAAACCAGACAGGAAACATGACCAGATGAGTTAATTCTACTTTATTGTCAGACTACATTAGTACATTACAAGCCTGAAAATTCAAATCTCTCACTGACACTTTTAACACTCTTGATACGTTAGGGTGGATCCTTCTTCAATTTTTTTCTTTGTGTCAAGTGCCAGGAAAATCAGGAGATCCAGACAGTTCAACTGAGTGTAAAGATTTTATTGTAAACTTGAGCTCTCTGAATTACTAGCGGCCAAGGGAAATTAGCAGAAGACAAGAATAGAAGGAATTTCAAGGTGAGCTGAACCTTAGATCTCTTGTGGACATCACAGGACTCATGACTGATGATGTGTTTGATCCTTCCCTTGGTCTCAGCCTTGCTAATACCTACACTTTGTCTGTTAAGCATTTGCTGATGACTTCCCCTTTCTCCTGAATCCCTAGGAAGCATATCTTCCCCTTCTCCCTCAAGGCATCCGCATATCATTACAGGGTATAATAAAGGTGAAATGAATATTCCAGAAAAGGGACAATGTGGAAGCACTTGACCCATTCTCTGTATAGGGAGAGATTTTCAGATAATGCTAGATAATGTTCCAATTGAAACCTTCTTCCCCTCCAATTTGTGTTACATTTTGAACAATCTTTCTAAACTTCACTATGATGCCTATCATCTTGGTTTTTCTTCAAATACTTCTTTGTCCCAAAGTCATGTATTACATGAGTGGAATTCTATACCCTTATTACAGCTGAACTCAGATTTCGTTTTGGGAAAACCCATAACACTGCATTCCAAGCCTAAACTCCAAAATCTGCATCGAAGTATACCACATTCTTCATGCTCATATAAACTGCAAGGATATAAGAAATCTCAAAAAGAATGAGTCAGAGTCTGGAAATCATATTATATGGCAATGAATATGTGACTGGATTCTATGCAGAAGATTAATCTGGGCTACATTAGTAGTAAAGGAATCATATGCTAATGTCTTGGATGTTCAACCAATTGGAAAATTTGAAAATGATTTGAAATTCAGAAGGAAGATTATTTCAACTTATTGGACTCTATAAGTCCAATTACATGGACATTACATTAGTTTAATAAAGAAATTGTGAAGATACACTGTTGATAAATAAATGGGATTGGCTGGGGAAGTAAGAAGGGCTCTTCCATCACAGCTGTACATTCTATACTGGGAAGGAGAGAAATATAAGCAGAAACCTATTTAAATAATTTATCTTTTTACTGTAGTAGATTTATCTTCCTATACTTGTTCACATCTTTATATTCGTTTTATAACACAACTAGCTCTATACCCATGCTTTGCTATGAAACTATGTGATCAGGTTTAGTTTATGGGAAGGAAAATAAGGAAAAATATTGTGTCTCTGTCTACCAGCTTCCATCGGTATTCATCTAGCTAGCATCCTGTCAGTGTGTGAGAGAGTTGAGGGCTGTTTGCAAACTGAAACAGTATTTGATGTGTGAGCAAGAAGGAGACAGCAAGGAGCCTGGGCGTCCTTAACTCAACTGTGCTATACTAAAGCTGGTTGCTGTTGTGAAGCTAAAACTGAAACTACTCTCCTCTGGTTATGCTTTGCATTTGGAATAGATTTCTTTTCAAGTGGGGAAAGGGAGTAGAACTGCTTAGCATCAGAGTGTGTTAATAATATACAAAATACAAAATACTTTTTTGCTTTTATAGATATAGATTAAACCAGCATATACCTTTCTATCATCATGTAGTGAATCCTTATAATATGTTATAAATATATAGTTTTACTTCATCTGTGAGTCCTTTTCTTCCAGTTTGGAAATCCAGAAAATATGGTTGTAAATTGTAGTGATAGAGAATAGAACTTGAAAATTATCCTTTCATTCAAATTACGTGTTTACTAATTATACTAAGAAACCTTTCCAGATGTTATAGCAATGGCATGAATGTTAAGGATGAGCTGGGGTGGGCTTCAAAAATTTTAGCAATTGATTCTCTGCCCAGTTGCTGGGTGGGCATGGCCATGGTAGGCGTGGCCTAGTTGGCCTCCTCCACCATGATGGGGGGGGTGCATTTTTGCCCTTCCTGGGCTCCAGAGGCCTTCCTCAAGCCTCCGAGAAAGGAAAAATGGCCTTCCTGGGCTCTGGAGGATCTCTGGAAGCCAGAAACGGGCCCATTTCAGGCCTTCCCAAACTTCTGGGAGGCCCATTTTACACACTTTCTGAGTCTCCGTGTGTGCCCTGCACTTATCTGCATCCAAAACGGGCCATGTGGGCTGGGTCAGCTAGGAATGTGATTTGGAGGTTCTCTGAACTGCACAGAATCTTAGCCAGGGGTTCTCCCAAAGCCTGTGAACCCCCAGCAGCCCAGCCCTGGGGATGGGGGTTTAAATGTATTCTCATCTCCTCATCTGCATGTTTTGTATCCCTGTGGAATTACCAAATTTTCTGTTTTTCTCCTTTTAACCAGTGTAATTCTGCTGATTTTGTGAAATTTCTTATTCATTCTACCAAAACAAAAAACAAACCCCACCACCACCACCAAAAGTGGAAACAGTTGTTGTTTTTAATAAGGAAAAAAAGTTTTGTATACATATTTTGGAACTATAGAAAATATGCAGGTAGCATGAAACATCCAGTTTCAACAATATGGGCTGGTTGTAAATATCACATATTTGTACTCCATACTTAAAAGAGATTAGATTTTAGGTTGGCAGAATTTGGGATATTCTGGGTCTCTAAGGTCCAGGAAGAACCATAATTTTTCCTGGACATTAAGCTTGATTGTCATCCTTTGAAGATTAATTAAATGAGTTTGCTTGACACACTTTGAGAAGAGTTGATCTTTGTTTGAAACTTTCACTCTTGTGAACCCCCATGATTGATAGACAATTCAGTGTACCAAACTTATAAGAACTGAAGTGAGTTAAGAGTTTCCCAGCTGCCTCTTCCAGCTGAGAAATAGCCAAACAGCCATGGCATATGTGTCATTAAAAAGAGTTAATATTTTGGCAACAAAAATATACATATATCATCAGTGTTTAAGAAAAAAATGTCATCTGGCTTATTTCATTTTTATACTCAACTAATTTGCAAGTAACACATATGATAACATCCAGAAATTGTGCATGCCATTCACATGGACTTTATTTTTCTTAAAGCAGCTGATTTTCTTGTATTCATTTAAACTTTTCATTTTATTTAAAAAGAAATATCACTGGCACTTCTGGATTTGATGGTTGTATTTATCATCTTTGAAGTTCAAGTGTATAGCCAAATATAGCATTATATTATCATGGAAGGAAACTGTAATTAGTTAAATGATAAGGAGATGGATTCTTAAGGCTAGTGACCAATCATATGGCACACAAACTTTATTCTGATTTTAGAAACAGTTAAGAGCTGTTTATCTAATAATACAAAGAGATAGTATAGAATTGCGTTTTCATGCACTTCTTATTCACGCTTTCTGAATTAACTCCATTTGTTGAATTGATGAGTTTATGAAAACATTACTTCATATTTTATACCTCTGGGTCATGCATTTTATCTAATGCAAACCATCAATCTTTCGCAAAGGAGGTTGGAGAAGCATACCTAGCTTGTTTTAAAGTGGCTTGTTATTTACTCATTTTGTCAGAAGGGTGTTTTGTTTGTTCCTTGATTCTAGATTATTTAATGAATAAATCCAGATTAAGATTCCAAACTGTCAATTTACATGGTAGAGAAGAATCTTTTACTTCCTCCAATCTTGTCCAAAAACTCTATTGTAATTTTAGAAACAATAGATATTGGTCATGCAACAATGTAATCTGCTATTATGAAGAGCTGAAACAGCCTTTCATCAATGAGGACACATTGTCTGGACTTGCTAACCCCATTGTTAATATAATTATCCCCTTATTTCTCAATGGCCAAAAAACAAAATCTAATGATAATAATTTTGCAGGAAGAACAATTGTGAATTCAACTCTGATTCTACTATTCTTAACAAACTTGCAACCGAATGAACAAATTTAGGCATAGATAATGCCATCTGATGCATAGGACTATAAATTAAAATATTTTCAACTCAGAATTCAACAAAGCATTCCTATTTATTTAGGGTTTACCTTCCTCAGTATGGAATGTTCAAATAACAAAAAATGGATATATACCTCCTGATGTTCTCAGATTAACACTATTCAAATATATGCCTGTGTCTTCATCAATAAATGTAACAAGCCCAGCATGGAAAACCATATTTCTATTTTCTAGTTAAGTACAAACTAGTTTCACCTTTATAGAATAATTCTTTTTTCATGGCTAGACCTACTGATTACAAAGAGATCTTCCTACCAGGCAACTCTGTTGTATCACAATTTTAAGTAGGAAACATCCAAAAAAATACATCTTCTGGCCCTTTGTTTCCTTCTCAAGGATATTGCCATTTTGTGATACAAAATGTCACATGGCCAAGTTTAAGCTGGCTGAATACAGTTCCTATTCTGAATTTGCTAGCTATTCATGTGCTTCAGAATTAAAAAATGTAAAATATCCTCGCCGAGCAGTTTCTGAAGTCCCTCAATTTGTGCCATAAAAAAATGTCCTTGTTTTCCATCCTGCCTTGTCCCACAATCTCTGGAGCTGACAGCGCTGAGTAGGAACCCTTCTGCCTAAGATTTCTGTTTTTCTTAAGACTTGCCAATCATGTCATTTTCCTTTGCCCAAAGTTTGTTGTCTTTGCAGATGGTCACAGCATGAGCTACCAAAAGTTTCAGTGAGCTGGACAAGAGATTCTGTTAACCTAATTCACGTGTATGACCGCCATCCAAATAGAGTACAAAGGGACTTTTCACAGACTGCTTGCAACTCCTGATATTTCATTTCATAGGTTTCAATTAATCTGTATTTATTGCCACTTATCTTACATGGCTAACAATATCAAGGGTTTAGAGAGTGCTTTTCATGTCACACTGGGTCAATTAAAAACTACTTAAAATATTTGCAAAACTTTTTATCCAAATGTTGGCTGAGCTGCCTGCTTCTAACAAATATGCTTTAAACAAACACCCTCCTTATGAAGAATGGCATCTACCTCTATTTGCCCTATTTGCTCTATTTGAATATCTTTAGAGATCCTTGAATAATTTATTTTACTCTTGCACTTTTATATGTCTGGTTTAGAGAGAACTAGTAGAATTCATACCTATAACAGAAGATGCTTTGAAGACCTTGAGAAGGAGGCCAGTCTAGATTGTAAGCAGAAGGAATCTTGTTTTAGAAAAATAACGAATGAAACCCATACCTTTTCACCAGGAGCCATAAATTGTCCTCTGTTCAGTACTATACTGACATACTGTAACTGTTATGTGTTCTTTTATTTTCTGTGGAAATATACTGTATTAAGACTATCGTCATTTTCAGACACTGAAGCCATATTAGAGTACTAATTTTTAAGGAGTATTAAAATCAGATTTCAGTTGTTGAAAGTATATGGAGGATATCTAGATAAGGAAAGATGGTATTTATTTTGAAACGATATACAATAGGTATACGTTTATCTCTTTGTCTCTATTGTATCTTATTCTTTTCCAAAGCAACAGAAGAAAATATTGTTCATAAACATTTTAAGATGTCCTTTAGAGCATTTGCTACAATTGTGAGCATTGGCCACAATTTCACTGGCGTGCTAATGTGTCAATTGGCGGGTATATTAAAAATCCTTGTAAAACCATTCATCCTTATCTTATAATTTTGAAACAAATTCTTTTATAATTTAGAGGCTGACTAATTCCAAACACTCTGGGCAGCTCATCTTTTAAAACTAAGAAAACTTAAAAAAATTAAGAAACCGTAAGACATTCAAAAGGATGGGGGGAAAAAACCTAAGCAAAGGAATGGCAACAGAACATAAGGATGGAAGGGTAGGTAGATTACGAGTAAATTTTAATCCATCTAACTAATTGCTTAGCTTAACAACTAAGTAAGTAGTTAACAACTACAAGGATGTTAATTTATATTTTAGAAATCTGGTAGAACCAATGAAATGGCAGCAGATGGAAGAGAAAAAGCACCTCTATTTTCAGAGAAAAGGAAGGAAAAGTCAGGGAACTGGCTGGTGAGGTTCAGAAGAAGAGCTTCCTCTGACATTGCCCATGCTCTCTGGAACATCTTGCCTCCTGAAGTGAGGTCAGCTCCAATCCTCCTGACCTTCCATAAAGAAATTAAAAACCTAGCTCTGCCCTTTGTCTTAGGGCATCAATGAAGGGTTTCATATTGGGGGTGATTGATTGATTAAAAATGGATCCCATCCTCTCTCCCTCTCATAATATTCCCTCACCCCCATCTTTCTAAGTTAATTGTCTTTACATTATTTCATTTACATTATTATAGATGATACAGTTTTATCTTTTAATATTGTAAGCTACACAGAGATCTCATGGCAAAATGGGTGGTTAATAAATTTTACAAATAAATTAATAAAAACTTCCTACAATCCTATTCCTGTGCCTTCCTACAGCATCCCTAATCCTTCAATTTAGTCTTTGCACCTTATTGGTTCTCTTCCCTTGTATAATTTCTAAACTCTACATTGCACTCACCCCTCACCCTCTGAATTGGCTATTAAGCTACATGGAGTGGAGTGGCTACTTTGTTCCAGAACCTGTTAAGGTTACCACAGCCTCTTTTCAGTGTTTTTAAAATAGATAGGTTGGGTGATCCAATCACGAAATTTGTAGTTTGACCTTAAGTCTTCCTTGGTGTTGATAGCTACTTTTTTTTTCAATTCATATTTGTGGATATAAACCAGCTCTTCCACTCAATAGATTTCATTTGTGCTTTCGTTATTTCATTATGAAGTCTTCAATAGTCACAATTCTGGCAAAATATGAGACAACACCAAGGCCATCTGCTTTCCTTTTGTTATTTCAGCTATGCCATGCATAAACAGGGAATAATGGATTGCCTCTTGGTTCTTAACAGAAACATGGAAAAGACCTGGATTTAATTGTTCTGTATTTATTACACAAAAGGAGTGAATTATGACCTACTTAGCAGCATCTCCATTGAAAGTGAATATTAGCATTGGAGAGAATGAAGAACTGTTCTTTGCCAGAGATATAACCCTGTCAAAACGGCTCCCTCCCTCTTGCTGTGCTCTACTGGAAAAAAAAACCTCATGAATGTGCTACCTCCTGCCAGTTAAAGCTCAGGGTGAAATGCAAAACCAAAAGCTGCCAATAGTTATATATTTGATTCAGATGTTGTGAGATGTGTTTGGTTTTTCTTTACAGGGTGTGAGATCAGTCAAGAAAAAGGGAAGAATGCAACAAGGCAGAATGGAATTAACATGTCCATGCATGTAGGGAGAATTTACTATTCCCCTCCACCCCCATTGAAATGATATATGTTTATGATGGGAATTTAGCAGGGCTGGAGCACTGTAGAGTTCTCTATGGAGTTTGATTTCTCTCTATAAGTTTGCTGACCCTTGGCAGCTTTAATATCAAAGGGTTTGCATTCCAAAGAGATTGATTTTCCCTGGACTTACTCACTCCCGCGTGCTATTCTAACTGAATAGGAGCAGATGGTTTCAAAAGCTTTACTTTGAAAACAGGATCAGAACAATCAATCGAGAAGTTCTGATCCAGTTTCATGGGATTTTTCCTCCTCCTGAAGAGATAGTATGTCTGCATATAGAACGCCACAGAATATAGTGCTCTGTCCCCCTCTTGTGGATACAAGATCATGGATAGTTGCTATATTGTATAAGGACTCAGTTTAGAAGTAAGGAAGAATAATATATCCAGGTACCAAACTGAAAATTGATGTGTATTCATCAAAGATTCCATTCAGGTCTAATATTTAAGGGATCCCAGTAGATTGCAATAATTTTTAAACAAAGCTCTCAAATATCTTGCAATTCAATGCTGCTTTACCTTAACCTTTAAAAAAAAATCAAATGGTCCAATAAACAGTTCAAGTATATCATTTTTAAAAAAATATTTCTGTTTCTTCCTCTTTACCTGGATTCCTACTAGGTTTACTATATCTCTCTTGCTCTGGACTAGTTGACTTTTTTCTGTTGTCATCCCTCTCTACCACAAGTTTTAATCAATAAATAATCAATCATATCTGCCCTGTGAAAATACAATAAGGTGCATCATAATGATAATTGTGTAGAGTTGTGGACCATTCATTTTTGAAACTTGCTTGTTAGACTTTGGGTTGTTTTCAGGATTTTTTTTCCTTCAAGAAACTAAGAAGGAGCTTCCTAGTTGCATCCACGTGGTCTTGTCTTCTTTAGTTCTTTTTTCTCTATTTCAGCACAAAAATAGAGTGTTGTACTTTCTTGAACTTGTACAATGTTGTATTTATGTGATTGGAACAATTAATTCCTTTCCACTCCCATAATATGCATTTAAAATGGGAAAGTTGCCTTAGATTTTCTGAAAACAAGTTAATGAAGATTGTTTATTATTTTGATCAATATGGAATTTGGGCACTTTAATCCCTTCCTCATACAGGACCTCCCTGACTGCATCCTCTTCATCATTGAGAAAAAAAAGTACACAATCTGCATCTGGGCACATTACATAAAACCCTTCAAAGAGGCAAACTAAATGGTTAGTTTTAGTGAGATAGATCATTTAAATTTGCAAGCTACCTTAACTAGGAGAATAGTGGTGTCTTGATTCCTTCAACAGCTTGTGAAGGCACCAAGATTCAGTGGCTTCCATAGTTCCAACATGAAATTCAAAATGGCAACCAGGTTTTTTTACTCTTTCTAGCTCTTTTTTCTTGAGGTTGTTAAAATGGGATACTTAATTGAGGCTTCATGCAATTTAGGACTGTTCTGGGGGTAGGTGCTTCTGACATGGTTTCTCCATTCTTTATTTTGGCTTCATCTACTTTTGGACTATTTTGGCACACTTTCTGAAACCATTTAGAACACTCAGACCTCAAACTTACCACCCAGAGTTTATGCTGTGGAGGGCATGAAGTAGATGCATCATATTTGCCTCAGCTTCTTGGAGGCAAAGTAACATATGGCTCAAAAGATTAAATTATAGACCTTTTCATAATACAGAAGAAAAGCATTATAGAATACCTAATTAATATTGAAAAAACATTTTGAAATAATGGATGAGAATATGTTCTCTAAGTCATTGGAGCTTTTGCTTCTTTGTTTTCAAACAAAAAAATGTAATATTTTTTCTGAGGGGGGGAATGCAGCATTTGATTCAATAAAGGATTTAATTCAAAGATATCGAGAATAGTTTCAAGGTTCTATCATTGTCCTCTCTTTTTTCTATCAGTTGTTGGTCTTCAAATATTTTCTTCCTCCAGATACAAGATGATAGATAGATAGATAGATAGATAGATAGATAGATAGATAGATAGATAGATAGATAGATAGATAGATAGACATGTGGGTGGGTCGTTGGGTAGGGGGGTGGGCATGGGATAGATAAAAGTAGATATGGATAGCACCCCCATAAGTCACTAGATAATAGATAGATAGATACGATAGATAGATAGAATAGAGATATTGCCTAAACCTTTATGGACCCTTTTTGCTGATGACTCATCTTTCTTCTAAAGCCCCTGTCACACTGAACCAACGGATGCAAAGAGGATGTAAAACGGACATAAAAAGCTTGCCATCCGTTGGAAAACGCGAGTGTACTCCACTGCCTCCGTTTTTTCTTCCTTCTCTCATTCCGTCCAGCATCCGTCTATTGATGTTTCATCCGCTCAGAAAGTTTTGAGCTGCCTCAAAACTTTTGTGTGCGAAAATGGTATCCAATTCGTCCATTCTGCACTGCCGCCACCGCATCGCTATATCTGCTAGGCATCCGCGTTGCAACTGTGCAACTCGCATCCGCCTCGGACGCAGGAGGAAGCGAGAACGCATGCAGAACGGATCGCAGAACGGATGCTAGACGGATGCAGCACTGAAACAAAGCATTTAAACGAGGAAAAAATGTTTCGCAGAGGGACCTATCTCGATATTAAGGGAATGTCTTACAGGATTGCCTAGAGGATGCCTAGCGGCAAGACCTATATTTCTATTTTAAAAACTGGGAGCAACTCATCTGCAGTCTCACTTTCAAGGAACAGAGCCCAGTGCGGCTGCCCTGCACGGCCTTCATTGCTCTTCCTCTTCCTACAGCATCCAGTCAATGTCCCAACGCTAGGATTGCAACAAAGGTCCTTTCGGCACCGCCACCACATTCTGCACACAGTGCGAAGCCATCTGCAGCGGCCTCTGTTGACACTCTACTGCCTGAGAAGAAAAAGGAGGCAGCCAAAAAGAGTCTGGGTCGAAGATGGTTCGCCAGAAGAGCAGAGGTGGATTGTACAGCAAGCTGATGGTGGAGCTCCTAGGAACGAAGACACTCGGGGCGGTTCCAGAACTTTCAATGAGGGATGCCTCCAGCCATGTTCTGACGAAGTTTTGCAGCGGCTGTCACCCAGGTTGACCAAGCAGAGAGCACCAGCTTCTGCCCCAGCCTGGAACCTGGCTTAAGGTGCACTCACTCTGCGCCACTGGCCTCCAGGACCACCTACAGGAGCATGCAGTACGGCTGCAGGTGCCATCCAACACCATCAGCATTGTGGTCAGGAAGTTGTGCAGACCATCATCGAAGAATACAGGAGGAGCTCCTCCAGTACCCCTCCAACTGAAGAAAGATGGAATAGAAGTTGCAGAGCAGTGGTTATCAAGAGTGGAACTTCCCCACCACACGTTTGGAAGCCTAGATGGCAAGCACGTGGCCTGCAAATCTCCACCCCAACTCAGGGTCCACTTATTTCAACTCCAAGGGCTTCCTTCAGCATCATCCTCTTCGCCATGGTCGTGCTGGACTACAAGTTCATGTACATCGATGCTTCAGGAACCGGTCCATCCTTCAGATGCCCAGGCTCATACAACCGCGCTCGTCCTCAAGCGAGGCGCTGAACACAACCTCATTGTGGGCTTCTCCAGATCCAGAACCGCCTGCCCACGACACGAAAGATTGTGCCCTACTTCATCATGGGGGGGATGACACCTTTTCCCGCCACAACCTACCTCATGAAGCCCTACATCCCAGCACGCTCCACTGTAAGAAAGGATCTTCCAACTACAGGCTGTCCAGGGCAAGAGGCGGTGAGTGGACAACGCCTTTGGCATCCTGGCCAACAGGGTTCCAGGTACTTCTCACCACTATTGCAGCAGCTAGCCCAGGGACCGTGAGGAGGATCATGGAAGCTTGCGTGCATCCTGCACAATCTCAAGCGCACCCCCTACCCAGTTTCAGTCTACAGGCATTGTGGACCTCCAACAAGGGCAATGGGGACATGGAAGCCTGGTGAATGGAAGGCAAGGGCAAAACCTGATGAACCACTGTGGATTGTGCAAAGGCCCCAACAAGCCTCACGTTGAAGGGAAGAAGCAGCGCACCCTCCTGAGACACTGGTGGCAAACTCCCCAGCTGGACAGTGTGAGTGGCAAAGACAGGGATGGTAGATGCTTAATTGGATGCTTACCTCAGCCTGTCTCATCAACGGATGAGATTTGGGTATGTATAGTTGTGGGCCTGGGTACAACTGAACAGGGCGTTAATAAAGAGTTTGATTTATGTTGACATGTGTGGATGAATTATACATTCGATTATTGATAATAAAGGGCCACTAGGTGTG
>BHFT01037558.1:0-14828 GCA_004320025.1 Laticauda laticaudata
GTTGTGTCCTTTTTACTAACGTTTTGCATCCGTTGGGCAGTGTGACAGGGCCTTAAGGCTTTATAGAGTGGTATTAGAATCTCACTTGATCTTCATTGTATCCCTCTGTTAATGCATCTTAGGATTGCATTAGCTTTTTTGGCTACTGCTGCACATTGCTGGCTCATATTTAGCTGGTTGTCCACTAAGACTCCTAGATCCCTCTCACAGTTACTGCTGTTGAGACTGGTTTCACCCAGTATTTATGTGTACTTTTGGTTTTTCTTGCCTAAGTGTAGGACTTTACTTTTCTCTACATGCAGGAAGTACGATTTCAGCAACAGAGTGGTCAATGTCTAGAAGTCACTACCTGATTCTGTTGTCACCTGCTCAAACCCCCACTCCTATACCCTGAAAATAACCTCTGTTGACTTCACCCCATTCCTAAGAGGTCTGTAAGCAGCTTGTATAAGCTCAAATCATGCCTACTGTTCCTGTCCTATTGCCCCAAATTATTAGTTCCTATTTCTTGTATTTAAACTTGTTTATTCTTGTTTTTGTTATATTGTAAGCTTTTGACAAATAAAGTAAATAATAATAATAAAATAAAATAATAATAAAATAAAATAAAATAATAATAAAATGAAATAATAATAAAATAAAATAAGTAAAATATAATGAAAATGAAAATAATAATAATAATCATCACCATCAGCCTGAAAAAGTGGTCAAAAATGAGCATGCAAAAGTACTGTGAGATTTCCAAATACAGATTGACAAAGTTCTGGAACACAATACCCTGGATATCATGATTGCGGAGAAAAAAAAAAGTGTGGATCATCAACATTACCATACCTGGTGACAGCAGAATCGACAAGAAACAACTTGAAAAAGTCACCAGATATCAGGACTTGAGAATCGAACTGCAGGAGACTCTGGCATTAAACCAGTGTAGGGCTGTTCCAGTGGTACTCGGCACGCTGGGTGCTGTGCCTAAAGACTAGGCAAGCAGTTAAAAACAATTGGGTGCTGACAAGATCACCATTGGTCAGCTTGCAGAAGGCCACCTTACTGGGATCTGCTCACATAATCCGCTGATACATCACGCAGGCCTAAACACTTGGGAAGTGTTCAACTAGTGATTTGTGATACGCAAAACCAGCATGGTTATCTTGACTGCGTGTGTATACTGTCATTTTTGTGTACAACAACAGCAACAGCAACAGCAACATCAACAGCAACAGCAACAACAACAACAATAATAATAATAATGATAATAAGATAACAATAAACAATAACAAAACAAACAACAACAACAACTAACAAAACAACAACAACTAACAACAATAATAATAATAATAATAATAATAATAATAATAATAATAATAATAATAATAATAATAATTCATTTTGTTAGATATGGCCCAGTTTTCTAGTCTGTCAAGATCAATCTGGATCTTGAGCCTATCTTCTTGGGTATTAGCTATTCCTGCCAGCTTAGTATCACTGCAAATTTGGTAAGTTCCCCTTCTATTCCCTCATCTAAGTCGTTAATGAATACTTTTTGACTGGATGTTGAAAGGATTTTTTTTTCTTCCAAAAGCATACAGAATACTGCCATTATAGTATACTAAGTTTGAAGTTGCCCAGAGGTGTATAAATTCCACTGGTTTGAGAGCCACACCAGTTGTGTGTGGCAAGTTGACAGCCAAACTTCTAAAGTGGAGAGGAGGACTGAAGAGTTTCAAGGATCAGATTTGGCTCATTAAGCATCTGAAAAGACCATTTTGGTTCTGAAATTTTCTTAAACAGCCCCCAAAGGAATAACAAAAGGTCACAGGTAGTCCTTAGGTGACAATTTTTCATTCCTCCACCAGATGATTCCTAACAAAGTACTTTTAATTGTTCCATACAGGAAAATTCTCTATCTCAGTTCATTATGGCTCATACAGACAGACGATAAGGTTACACAGGAAACTGAAATCAACTTGATACTAAAATGCTTCCAGTTTTAAATTGCTTAATAACTTCAATTGCTTTTGTCATTCTTTTTAAAATATTTTTTATTAAATATTATATTACAACAGTAAAAACTCTTTATGAGGAACAGCTGTCTGAAGCAATTGTGGATGATCTCAATTCTCAACTCTCTTTGTCTTGACAAGAATTATCAAGGAGCTGGTCTACTTGCTGGCTCATCATTCCACCATAGTCATCAGCTCCCCTTTTCATGGAGCTGTCTTCGGTAAGCCATTTTTTTTCCTGAGAAGTCTGATGTTCTTTATCATAAGAGCTGTGGTGGCACAGTGGTTAGGATGCTGTATTGCAGGCTACTTCTGTTGACTGCCACCTGCCAGCAGTTTGGCAGTTTGATTCCCATCGACTCAAAGTTGATTCAGCCTTCCATCCTTCTGAGGTTGGTAAAATGAAGACTCAGATTATTGGGGGCAATATGCTGACTCTGTAAACAACTTAGAGATGGCTATAAAGCACTATGAAGCAGTAAATAAGTCTAAGTGCTATCATCAGTGCTATCAGAACATTTCTTTTGTGTTATTGTACAGGCATGGAAATTGCACATATATAAAGGCAATTTGAGATAGACTTGTATGGACATTAAAATGGGTATTACTTCTGAAAAGGATTTCATAGGATTCACTTGCATTTCTTCAAACACTTAGAAAGCACTTCAGTAATAATGTATTTTTTTCCAAATAGGAGTTATAGATGCTATTCTTTCTTTCCATGGAAATAATATCAACATTTAAATTAAGTACATTATGATATTGTCTTGTTAAACAAATTAACAGAGTTGGAAAAGGACCTTGTAGGTCATCTAATCCAATCCTTCCCACTGCCAAAGCAAGAGACCTTACACCATTTCTGACAGAAGGCAGTACAGGCTCTTCTTGAAAACCTTCAGTGATGAAAGTTCCAGAACTTCTGAAGGCAAGCTGTTCTATTGGTTGACTGCTCTCACTATCAGTAAATTTCTGCTTATTTCCATGTGAATCTCTCCTTGTTTGGTTTCCATCCATTATTCCCTGTCTGGCCTTTGGATGCTTTGGAAAATTGCATGGCTACCTCCTCACTGTGGCAGCCCCTCAAATATTATTTAGAAATAGCTTTAATGAGCAGGATAATATTTCAAGGTCAAATTCAGGACCTATTCAAAGTATTTTAAGTGTTTCTAGACCAAATAATTTATTGACCATTATGTTGCCCCCAGATGATCAGTTTTGAGACAACTGGTTCTTTAGGATACAGACACAATAGACTCAAATCAGGGTGAAATGCCAGTAAAGATTTTATTGAATAAATATAAAGAGGAATACAAAGAAAATAAGAAATTCTAGTATACTTCCATTCAACTTGTCAGGAACATGTATCACTTTTTTTATATGTTGCTTAAGGGGCAGGGAGTATAAACAAACACATCTGGAGACAGCTTGGTGGCAATTCTCATCAGTGAACTGGTCATATTTCAGCCATTCCATTAGTGAGCATATTTTTAAGTAAGACAGTAGCCTAAAATACTTGACGATGGTTTGATGACAAATTTTCCCAATAATTCAGGATCCCCCAACATTGACATCTTATGAGAAATATGATTTCTACCATGCAGGAGTTTAATCCCTCCCTCTCCAGTAGCAGATGGTAAGTTAAGAAGCACAATGTCCTACTTATCTTGAACATTATAAGGAGAAATATAGATAAAAGGCTCTATCACAAAAAATAATTTACAATATAAAGATACCATGTATAAAGCTTGATAAGTAATTCTGGAAGGATTTACAATTCAAACCTTTCTGAGTTGTACACAATTTTGCTTCAACTGGCTAACTAACCTTTTCTTGTTAGCATATTGTATATGCACGGGAGAAAAATGGAGAATACCCCTATCTATTTAACATAATGCCAGTACAGCCAACATGTTAGAATTTGAGTCAACTATTGTAAAATATTACATCTGGATCTTTACAGAATATTTCCATGTACTCCCCCCTTCCATTTAATTGTGCCCTATTCTAGGAAACTGCCTGGCTAAAATCCCTGCAGTTTTCTTGACAAGATTTCATAAGTAACTTGCCATTGCTTACTTCCTAGGGCTGAACGAAAGTGACTAGCCCAAAGTCACCCAGTTGGCTTCATGCCCAAGGTGGAAGTATAACTCATGGACTCCCAGTTTTTAGTCTGATGCCCTGATCTCTGCACTTAGCAAAAGTCACCAAATAATGATTAGCTGAAGCTAGCCAAAATCTTTGTTTTCATAGAGAACATCTACCCAGGATGTTTTTGAAAGGCTAATTTTCAATATCTAATATGGTATATGCATGTGTTGTAATTTTTATGTCTGTATTGTGGTTTAAAAAATAACATACATAACTATGTCATTTAAGTCATGCTGTTTGGACGATGCATTTCATTTATTGATTCAGTCAGTCTAATCAGGGTGCTGTATGATGGTCTGGTGACATAACTTTGAGGAATCTACTTGCCTTGGAGTGTTGTTTGAAATGGATTTATTACTTGGAACCCTGACACATTCATTCATTCCTTCATTTTTCCTATTTCTAAACCATCCATCTCCCTCAGAGAGATATACTGTATATCCAGTCATAATAAAAATATACAAAATCCATGATTTAATGTTGAAAATTGAACATTAATTCCTATAATTTATTCCCAGAATTCTGTCCCTAAAGTTAACAGTAGCATGCTTTTTTTAAGAAAACATCATTTTAAAAAATAAAATAAAATCCAGGAATAATTTAGGTTTCATTGTTATTTACTTTTTAGTAAATTATACATGTTATCAAACATCTGCAGTATATTTCCTGCCAGATCATATGAACAGAACTGAAATGATATATAAAAAAACACCCTTGCTTATTTATTGATGAAATGCAGATGCTGTCTTTCAGAGCTGAGTTTTGCAAAGTGGCTTATAATACTTTTTGTGATGCCAGAAAAGTAACAGAAAAGAAGTGGAGCCACCTGTGATCATTGCCATATTGAAAATAATTATAGCAACACCACCATCACCACTTTAAAGCTGCATAAACCTCAGCTGGCTGATTAATTAGGCAAAAGGCACATAGGGCTACATGAAAGTAATGAGGAAACTGAAGAAGCATGAAAAGACAAGCAGACAGAGATTGCAGCTCCATGGTTACAAGTTTGTTTATTATTATCAAAGCTTATGCATTACACATGTTGCAGGTGAGGGTTTTATATGCATAACCCTTTTTTGATCTCAAGATGAAATTGTTCCAGGCAATGATGTTAAAATAATAGAGGGAGAAATCATAAGACATTGCATTTTGTAGGTAAGAGGACTGAAACTCTAGAAATTGATCTTAATAGTCTGCTTCTGAAAGACTCTATACAACTATGTGCCTGCATTTTTGAAGGGTATGAGTATATAATAGCTGTCACACTACATTGAGGAATTTAGAAGTCATTCAGTTATGTACATCTGTTTGGCACTGGTTTCATTCTAAAGGTAGTAGTATCATGGACCTAATTTTTCAAGCCTAACCACCATAGACAAGTAATATGTAAACCTAATCTAAGTAAATCTTACTGAGTTTAATGTGTTTTATTTCTGAATAAATAAAAGTGTGTGGGTGTTCCTGTGTTTCTATTTCTCTCTCTCTGAGAGAGGAGGAGGAGAGAGAAATATAGAGTTATAGATTGAAACTAGAGCCTTCTGCAAATTATAACTAATTAGAATTAGGAGTTAATATGCTTAATATAATACTGGACATTCCTCACATTTCCTTCTCTTTATAAAATTCACTCTTGCCATACATAATTGCAATGATTGACTTTGCCAATGAAAGACTATTGAGATTAAAGCAAATTTCATTTTTCATTATGGAATTACTATGCAGTGAAAGTTTATTTGAAATTTCCATAAAAATAAATATGTTGTTTTTCCATGGCTGTTTTTCAAAAGCAACCTAACCTTTTATGAAACCTTTTTCAATAATTTATAATTTTGTATTCTTAAATTTGACACTATTGTCAACTATACAGATCACAAGGGTAAATTAAAAACAATCTTCTTATCCTTTTTAAAATATGCCATGATGACCAGTGCTAACCTATAGATTAATGATATCCAAAATATTCATGAAATCTATTACCTACCAGTTGGATTTATTTTGGAATAATTAGTTGCTAGGTTCTGCAATACCTTTCTTTGCAATTATACAAAAAAATGATTATTTCTACTTTTAGGAAAAAGTACCCAAAATTCCAGTTTACTTCCTTTTTCATTCAACAACTAAGTTTATCAGTGAATAATTGTTTATAAATAGTTTTTATAATAATTTACACACACTCTCATTTTTTTTCCAAAACCAAGATAGCAGTTACAAGTTTGGCTAAACTGAGATTATTGAGTTGTAACTGAGGGAGTTTGGAAATGAATAATCAGTTTCCCCACTGATTTTCCTTGAGGGAAGCTAGCAGGGAGCTTCATAAATCTCCCTCCCTGCCTCTCTCCTGATTCTTCTGTCATTATATTTTTTCTTTCATGTCCTCCCTGTCATTTGGTCATTATCTTCTTCCCTTGGTTTCTTCCTCTGCCTTTTCCTCTCATTGTTCTTTCTTTCTTCCTTCCTTCCTTCCTTCCTTCCTTCCTTCCTTCCCTTCCTCATCCCTCTCCAGAGTTTCTGCCGGCTTCCTTATTTATTTTGCTTGTGCAAAAGTTGGAAGAAAATTAGTGGGGGATCCAGCTGAAGGTTGCATGTCCAAGGCCAGCAATTAGATAACTAGTTACTGCCAGGTGGGGAGAGAGCAAGGGGATGCAGTCAAAATGGTATGTGGGGTGCCATAACCATTTGGAAGGATGGGCTGGTGTGCTCCAGAGATTCTGCACAGTTGGGAGGGTGGGTGGGTGAGTGGTATAGGTCAGGAAGGGTGTCCAGGAGTGTAAAAAAGATGCTGTGACAGTTAAGTGCAGCATGCAGGGGAGTGGCATGGATCAAGAAGGGTGCATGTTGATATTTGGGATTGCACAAAAGGTGTCATGCAATCAGCAATAATGCACAGAGCAAGTGGAACTAGTTGCAAAGGATATGTGGGATGCTCTAGAAATGCTGTGTGGATTGGGGAAGGAATGCAATGAGCAAGCAGGTCAGGGAAGTTTCATGGAAACATGGCACAGATCATGAGAACCTGCCTGGGGATGGCATGGGCCAGAAAGGGTTCCTTCCTGCCTCTCTCCCACCATCTTTTGCAGCAGGCAAATAAGTGGCTGCTGCAGAAGGGGGAAATGGAGCAAGGCACTGTGAGACTGGCCAGAAAATTGTCATGGAACATTGAAAATGAAGATCACATGATTAGGGCAGCAGCCCAACAGCCAGACAGCAGCAATTGGAATTGAAGCACTACAACTTCCCAAATGTCATTCCTGGAGTCATGGGTCCTGGATTCTGGAATAGCAGTCTGTAGATTAGTTCTTTCAAGTTATCATGGTTCAAATATTGTTGCCCTATGATGAATTGTTTTGGCCAGTTAAAGGTTATGTCCATAAGAGTTTTACTATATACATATTTCCACTTAATTATTCTTTCTGAAATTTCCAAAATAAATAAGCAGTAAGGAAATCTAAGGAAGATAGCATACCATCAATGCAGAATTAAAATTAACTCATTCAGTTTTTGCATGAATAAGATGTTGTCCATCCAAAGGATGAACTGAAAGCAAATATACATAGATAATCATTTTAAAATGCCCTGTCCCTCTGGCCGATGACTGAACTTTTAAAAATTGTTCAATGGCTGTAAGCAGTGGGATCGAGTGGTGATGCTATAAGATCATAAATAATAAGCAGCTAAGATTTTTAGCTTGATTTCCCAGCTTCTTTATACTAAAAATGTATATATTTATGTTGTACCATTTTATTTAATTCCCTGTTGTAAAAAGGAGCTTGAGAGCTATGATGTATGAGCTATGGAATCCATACTTTTGTTATAGCTTTCTCAGTATGATTGCCTGTTGAAATTGTTCATTTGGTGAATTTTTCTGCAGCCTAATTATATTTCTGTCCTGAGCTTTCAGTTTTAGGGAGGAAGCCTCTTATCCATTATAAAGACACATTTTTACAACATCTACTTCTCTATACTACAGTGAATGCAAGTATAAAGATGGGTGGAACAAGATGCTTTGTTTGAGGGAAAAAAATCTAATCAACATTTTTAATATCTTTTAAAATTATTAGAATATCCAGTCATAAAAATCTTACAGCAGAGCTGTGAAACCATATCACTTTTAATCTACAATAAAAATACACAAGTGGAATGACTTAAAATTACACCTTATTGCTAATCTCCTGAGGTTTTATTTTAATTTAATTTGAAGATAATTCAGTTTTGATTAAATGTTTCAATAGCACTTCACTTGCCAATTACAATTCAAGAGAGACAGATGTTCACCTCAGACTATTTCCAAATATAATTGTATATTTTGCTTGATCTACTCACAGGTCTTTTTAATTTCTTGATTACACAGCCACATCGGATGCTAAATGCTTTTTAAGATGTTGATTAAGTTGGGGATTTTTGTTCCATGTGATACTTCCCCATTTGTATCCTTTAAAACCAGTTTTGCAATGGAAGTTTGGCTGCAAATGGTTCAAGTCAGTTCAGTTCAATAGCTGTCTGGGATTAGAACCCACTTCCCAAAAGAATATCTACCCATCTGTCTCCCTGAGTTTACAATGTTTTCTTAAAATAACTTCTTTGCACATAATACCATTACTGGAATAGGAATGTTTTAAGCAGTTTATATGTCTTGTACCCCATTTCTTACTTTGGCAAGTCTGTTTCACTTATTCTTTTTGTTTTTAATTTCATGAAAGACAAACATTCTTAAATATGTTTAAGGTCAAGACAATCTATATATGTACCAAGGGGTGGTCCAAGGGGAAGCATTAGCAACAGAGCAAACCTTGATAGACTACATGATATTGGTGCTCATCTCTTCTTTATTGTTTATTTTACTTTTGCTAAATTCTTCTCTCAATAAATATTTTAATATATTTGTTTTTGGCTATGCTCAATAAAAATACTATTATTTAATGTCAAATGCAAGGGCTGAACTTTCTCTTCTTACATGCAAATGAATACTAGAATAGAAAAGAGGTCAGTGACAGGGAACACTCATTGTATGCGATGCAAATGGCTCCAGGTTCAACCTTGATATTTCCAAAAAGCTTAAAATCATCTAAAATCTTACAGAATTGATTTTATCCTCTGTTATGAGTCAAATGCTAAACTGAATGAAACTGCTATTTCCTACATTCCTGGCACATGTATCACAGGGTACGTTGCCATCATGTCAAACCATACATTGGCCCAGGAGCAAACAAGCAAAAGCCGAGATCACTAAATCTGGAAGTTCAATGATGTTGTTCCTAGATACCAAGATATTTCTGGGAGACTTTACAATGTTGCCATCCAGTCTCATTTCAGATTATTATCATCTTGTATAATGTGAGATCACTGAAACCTACAAAATTCTGAGCGAGGTTTTTTTCAAGATACAGTAACCTCATTAAATACTGCTTATATTTTAAATTTCTTAGAAATTTAAAATAATTCCCAATGCATTTTAAACATGAAATTGAATTTAAATTGGGAGGCCTGCAGAATTTGGAGAAGTGGGATCAGCATGGAATGTGTTGCTTAACCCCAGTGTTCAGTGGGACAACCACTATGGGTGTGAATTGATGCTTTCACAATATATTGTTTTTCATCTAAAGCCAAACAGAAAGAAGCTTCAGAAAGAAAATATAAGGACCAAGTATATTAGCAGATGTACTGGCAAAAGAAATTTTGTGTTTATAAATTGCTCTTTTAATATCTAATTTGAAATTCCATAAGCAGCAGGTCTGAAAAAGATGCTGGCTGGAAGATGAGCATTACTTCCAAAGATTTCAAACAGCTAAATACAAAACAGAAATGAGCTGTAAAAGAATAGTGTTTTTTAATTCTAATGTCTAATTTCTGACCTGCAGAGGAACACTCTCAGACTGGGAATCATTACAATATCTAAGTTCCTGATTACGTTCCTGATTGTGTAACAATCTCATCTGGCTACTTGCTTCAACTCCATAGCACACTGATTGACTTTAATTGTGGCAACTTAACATTGTTAGATTATCTTTTTAAAAGTGTATCACAGATTTATGATGTTGCACTACTATATGAATAATGAACTAAACCATTTTAAAAAGAGTCTTGCTTCACAGATTTTATCTTCTGTTTCCTCTGATTTCTGCAGAAAAGGAAGATATTTTAGATTCTAAGTTCTTTGTTTTTCTTATTCACCAAAGCTGGAAATGTTGAAATGCAGCTTAATAAACAATAATGTTTCCTTCTTTTACAAAACTACAGGAAGCTAGGATTGCTTCTTAATTGGGCTTGTTAAATTAAAAACAGTATGTTTCTGATAAATTACTTCTTGGAGTGTTCTTCACCATGAGACTTAGGTAGCAATACAGTGCATCAAATTTGGTCAACAAGGAATGAAATGTTAAGGAAGAATTAAGCTCTATTAAAAGTGAACAGCAAAAAAAGGCAGTAATCAGGAAATAAAGGAGCAAAACTATATGAGAAGAAAGTGTAACAGCCTTTCAAGCATCGGATAATAGGGAATAAATTTGGAAGACATGTTGTAAGGACAACCAGAGTTTCATTTTAAAAAGGAGTATGTCACTTGTCTTCTTTTTTTTTTGTACAAATGCCTCCTGTTCATGCACATATATTATCTCACTGAAAGAGAGAAGATAGTTAGTACCTGCCAGCTGCCCATTCTGTCCTATTTTTCTCCAAATGCAATGCCTTTGCATCTCCCTTTGCATGTACAATTTTAAAAGCAGGAAAGCAAGGTCAACCAAACTGTTGCCAATTTTTTCATACCTGAAAAACAGTAAAATAGCCATCCTCATTCTGTCATCTTTCAGCAGGATGACAAAAATGGAAGGAGCCATTTCACCTTAGGCCTAATGTTAGTTGTGCCTGCAGGGATTTCTTGAGCAGATCTGTTTCTTTTAAGTTCATCTTGAAGCATAAAAGAACAAATGATAGAGCATCTGCCTAAACAGCCTGTCCTAGCTCTATCCTTTCTACTTGACTGACACCTAAAATATAATTATGTAAGTTTGTAAAGCATTATGAAACAGTAAGAAAAGAAGCAAAAATGAACATCTGAAATTCACCCAAGAAATCTAATAAATAAAAGTAATGATATAAAAAGAAAAGCTTTAAAGGATTTTATACTGTATTTCACATCCACACTCATATTGCTGAGCTTAAGAACTTAGAGATAAATGCCTACAAGCAACCAGGAATCCTTAGCTGGTACAGGCTGTAACTCATGATAACTGTTGGTACATTTATTGTGCACATCAATGGATTTCATTCAAAGGCACATTTATTGCTGTAACAATAATATGTGCTACAAATTCAAAGAGGGCAAATATTATATGGGTGCACTTAGAATGTTTGCATAATTAAAGGTAAATTATAAAAATAATATGAAATAAAAAAAGTCAGGATTTCCTTCATTTATACAAACAATTACTCTCAGTACATAGAGTTCTCTTCTGGCTCCTGTAACCAGATATGTTCAGATCGACCTTGTATTCATCTGATTATCTTCAGGCCAGATATTTATAACCCTGTAAGTTTAAAAAAAAACCACTCAAGTGATGCCACAGGCAATAGGGAGCTTGGTCAAGAAACTCTGCAGAGCATTCAGTGCTTTAAACTCTTGATATAAAAACAGTCTTTCAATAAAGGCATCCTGAAATGCAAATACATAACATTCTATTAAGTCATAATGAAGTTAAATATGAACACTTTTGTTTCCTTGAAAGTAAGCATCATTCTCCATCATATATAAAAGAAGTGCTATTTATAGAGGGAACTGATGCACCATTTTTCTCAGTTACCTTGTTGTTGTTCAATTGCATGTCTTTTCTCTTTGAATGAAAAGGCAGCATGCATAGCATGAGCTCTTCAAATTAAGCGTGCTGAATGTTGGTGCCTGTTTTAAAGTCATCTCATGAGTTCACTGACTGTGACTAGATCCAAGGCTGGATTTCCCCAGTCACTGCTCAATACCTATATAAAGGACAACACTGGGGCTCAGATTAATTTAATCAGAGAAAATTTACCAGTTTAATCATAAAATGCTCTCACTAATATTAGACAGTTACTTTTTGGGAGGGAGGGAAGGGAAGGAGGAAAAATGTCTTCAACTCAATCTTCACTCTTGGCAAACTAATTTTCTTGGCAAGGTTTTTCAGAAGAGCTTTGCCATTGCCTCTTGCTGAGAGACAGCAACTGGCCCAAGGTCAGCCAGCTGGCTTTTTGTCTGGTTACAAATATATGCTGAAAATTCTGATCAATTATTCTTTTAGGGAAACAAATATATCTTCAGTGAAATGTAACACTATGGAGTGTTCCAGTTACACTTGATCTTTTCTCCAACCCTTCATTCTGTTCTTGATCCCTCCTGAACTGACACACAAAATACAATCCTGCCTGTATATTTGAATAAAAGCAAACTGTTGCAAACATGAAAAGCAAAGTATATTGTATTTATATTTTTAATGCAAAATAATATATCCTATATATTCCTTAGGTTTGAAGTCTCTGAGCTTGATTATTTGCTTGCAGACATTTCATTACATAATTAGGTAGTAAGATCATTGCTAATTAGTATGGGATCTGCTCCTGTTTTTATATAGTCACTTGCCCTGTCAGCTTTGGTAGGGTTGTGGCTTTTTCCTTCATAGTTCCTTCTAGGGTATTGTTTCCTGCTTGATTGTTTATCTGGTGTTAATCAGGGGTGGGATTGTATCAGTTGGCACCTATTCGCTAGAACCAGTTGTTAACATTCTAAGCAGTTCAGAGAACTGGTTGTTAGAAGAAATTACTGGTCTAATCCTGTAAGGAAGGTAGGAAGGAAACATTCTGGTGTTGCTTACAGAAACTGCCTCTCTGTTAACCCTTATTACATTTTTGGCAGGACTAGACTTTCTGTCTCAGGAACTTCTCTGGAGTTTTTTGCCCATCCTTTGCTTGTGACCATTCAAAATTACAATGGAACTGAAAAAAGTGACTGATGACCATTNACATGACCACCAAGCCATGTCCACCCAGTCACATGACCACCAAGCCACACCCACCACCTAAGCCATGCCCACAGAATCAGTTGTTAAAAAATTTGAAACCCACCCTGGTGTTAATCCATGCTGGGTCTAAACTGCTGGAGAGTTCTAATAAGTTCTGAACTTTTTGTTTCCTTATTAACATTTTTAATCTCTCTTTTGAATAGGGTACAAATGTGGTTTATGTCTATATTTCTATTGTTCACTGATTTGTCTGAATGCCAAGCTTCCAAGAATTCCAAATTTTCCAGTATGTCTTCTGATTGCTGGTTGGTAATCAATGTTCAGTGATGCACTATCTGTTCTACATAGTGGCTGTTAAGAATCTTTACTCTCTTATATGTATATATTACTCCTGGTTTTTCTTCTTAGGCTCTGAGTCTTTTCATTTAATTAGGTTGTGTTTTTTTGGGGGGGGGGAGCTTTAGTCGGTTTGTGTGCTACAGGGATGTCATGTGTTGTTGGTTTGTTTTTTTTATGAGCTTTTGATGTATGATAGTGTTATTCTTTTCATAATTTGGGTTGGCTGGGCTGAAAGTTGAGTCATCAGGCACTATTAGATGAAATTTCATGGGTATCCATTTTGTTAGATTTGTAGGCAGTCTATTTTCTTCTTCTGATATTCTGTACTACTGCAGTGTATCTGTACTTGTCTGAATAAAGTTCTTATACACCTCCTCATATGGGAGGTTGGTTTATTATTTGGCAATGAAGCACTTTGTTAACATGGGTTGTTTTTCTATAGACTTGCATTTCTAATTTGCTGTAGTCTCTGTTGATAAGAATATCCAGAAAAAGTAGTGCTCTTTTTTTCTTTGTCACTTGTGAATTTTTTTCCTTTGAAAATGTCAATTGTTTCATGTTTATTCCTTTTTTATTATGTTGATGGTATCCTCTACATATTGGATCAATAATTTTGGTTATACATGTAGGAGTGCTATAGTTTCTAAATGCTGCATTACAGTTCTGTTATGAATTCTTGGTTGGTTGATCCCATCATGTTCTTCTGAGTTGTTAATATATTTGGCCATCAAACTGAAAATAGGAAGTTAGGTACTAGCTGAGAGGTCCATGATTGTGGAAATTTCAGTGTTAATGTGTTTGTGAGGTTGGGGTGTTGTGTTGTACTGCTGCCATATATTCTTTCATTAATTCATTAGTTTCATTAGAACTGTGTACATAGCGCTGAGACATTGAACAAAACCATAATTTCATCTTCTATTTTTAGTTTTTTATTTACAGAAAATGTTTGCTAGATGTGAACAGATAATTAATAATAATTTTATCTTCTACTTTTAGCTGTTTGAATGTCTGAGGACACTATAGCGGGGAATTGATATAATATATGTAAATCAAAATATATTTTGTAGAGATGGTCAACTTTATCTACAAAGATGAAAGCCAATGCTTTGGGGCTACTTTTTCAACATCATAAAGGCTGCTGTCTCATTTTTACAATATAAGAGAGGTGTAGAAGTGCGGGAAATCAGGAGACAGGAGACCAGCGTAACTTCAGCTCTTTATTCTTCTTATAGAGCTAGCCGGCGCTCTCACCCAATGAAAGCTTTCTGAATCTCCCATGATCGGTTCGTCCAATCACGGGAGATTCCTTACTAACCAATCACCGTCGTGCGTCTCGGCCAATCACAGTGCAGTT
>BHFT01037559.1:0-23496 GCA_004320025.1 Laticauda laticaudata
TTGTGCAGCTCAAAACTTTTTGAGCGGATGAAATATCAGTAGACGGATGCTGGACGGATAGAGAGGAAGAAAAATAGATGCAGTGAGTACAGAATGGAAGCATCGCGTTAACCAACGGATGGCAAGTGTTTTTGTCCATTTTACATCCTCTTTGCATCCATTGGTGCTGTGTGACAGGGCTTTACAAGGAGAAAAGCCCAATATAAAAACAATAAAGAGAAATAACCATCCCTTCATCTATCTATGGTTTCACTGCCTGAATGAGAACATAGTGAGAGGGGGGGAAAAGATGTGAGGAAAAAAAGTAGAGAGACATTCAACCATTAATAGGACAAGGCTGAGCATTGGAAGCAAACATTTGTTCTAAATGAATGGTTACAGTGAGAATTCTTTCATGTTTGATCATAAAGAAATCAAGATTTCACAACTACATATATTTGGGTCTATCATTCATAATAGTGCATCACAATTTTGAGAAATACAACTTGGCACATGGGAAATGGTAAGAAACAAAAGATCACATAACTCCAAATGTTGAATGATGATAACACTTCACATGGAAGAAGACACATGTGTACTCTTGGATGGAAGCATGAAGAGGAAAAAGAACATGTATTATGATGCCGTTTTGCATCTGAACAAGAAAAATCCTGCTCAAAACCACAACAGTCCAGATGGAACTTGAGAAGCAAAAATTGTTCAACCATACTAAGTATGGGTGAATAATCCCTCTGTCTCATCTTTTTCTTTTGCCTATGTATCCCATTCCTCTGTGCCTGGCTGATTTTGTTTCATAGGCTAGACAAATCATTGAGTTGTTCTCTGGCATCCTGTTTCAACATATTTCAGTCATTCAAGGAAGAGTTTTTGCATGAGATCTGCTAGGAATCCTGTCACTGTGTCTCTTGAACAATAATACACAGCCGTGTCTTCAGCTTCTTGGTTGTTCATTTAAAGATAGAAGTTGGAACTGTCCTTGGAGGCAGTAAAGCGCCCCTGGATTGTGGGTTAATAATAGTTGCTACTAGATGAATAATAATGAACAAGCCACTCCAATCCTTGGCCAGGTTTTTGTCTGACCCAACCCATCCAGTAGCTGTTAACATTAAACCCAGTGACAGCGCAAGTCAGTTTATGAGCTTCTCCTGCTTCCTTCATCACTGGATCTGACTGGGTCAGGACTACCTGGGAGAAGCCTTCTGAATAGAAGATGGAAAGAATTGGATGAGAGTTAGGACATCACAACCATGTTTAAGAATTGAAACTTCACTTCAGTGAAGGAATAAAAATAATAGAATAAAATGGTAAAAGGAATGCATGGGAAGAAAAGACAGAACTGGAAGGAAGGGTGGCATAGTGGAGAAACGGCTTTTCTCTTAGGGATTCTGTGAGGTGAATCTGTCTGTCTGTTTGTGATGGGGAGATTTGAGGGTTTAAATGAGAAGTGAAAGTGATGTTGATTTTGCATAAATCATGTTGGAAACTGTATAAATGCAAGATGAATATCAGGGTGTCTTGCATGATACAGACATATATCTTCTGCAAATTGAAGCATTGTACTATTTTTACATATCTGTCCAGATTATTTTCTTGTGTCAATTGTACTTTGTCCTTCATTTCTTATTTAATTGTAACTGTACTTTAGAATGGGTTAAGATATGAATGCTTGGGCTTACAGTCTGTTCTCTAACTTAAACTAGCTAGCTTCTTCTTTTACATAGTCACCCAGATTTCTAATCCTAAAAACATATCTGAAAAACCACCAATTCATTTCAAGGTTTTATTTAATCAATGCATACAGAAATTTACAGCTGACTTTAACTCCAATGATTGCTGCAAGCTATAAGGCAATACTGAGGAAGTCGCGTGGCATTCCCTTCCTCTTAGACTTTTTTCGGCTTGGGTTCTGACCTGAACCTTATTCCAAGTAAACAAATACCAAACAGAGATGAAAGAAAACCTTTTAATGCTTCTCTGTGAATTCAGTTAATTCACAGTTAAAGGGCTATTAAAACTAATTGTGTTTGATAAGAACGAGCCTTGCCAAGGTTGTGCAAGTCTGCAAAAGCACTAGATTAAGTTGCCAAGAAATAATCCAAAACAAAAAGTCTTCAAACACAAACCAAGTTAGTCTGAACTTCCACAAAGTTTGAAGTGCAAGAACGTCTTTGCTTCCTGCAAAGAAGGTCTCTCAGGATGGCTTTTATGTCTTAAGGGAGGGGCCATTATCCTGCAACCTTACTCTGGAGTTGCCTGTACTGCTGCAGATGCTCTTTCCTATGAGCAGCCCTGTGCGCATGTGCACTGGGAACAGGCTCCTCAGAGTCCTCTGCATCACTGCTGCCGGTCTCCACAATCTCTGACACCAGCACTCCACTTCCCGATAGTCCTGGTCCCATCCTTACATCATATGCAGAACCCTCATCTGAGTCCTCACTCTCTGAGACCTCAGTCAACTCCATCAGCTGCCAGTGAACTATAACAGCTTGGCAATATATAGTACAATTCTAGAATTCTCATTGTCTCCATCCAAGATTGAAGTCATTGGGAGACAAAATTGGTGCTCCATTTCTTATTTATTTATAGTGTAGTGTATTTTAGAATGTGTTCCCTTAAGAGCCAAGATATGGATGCTTGGACTTATGTTCTCTATCTTAAACTATGTAGCTCCTTTTTACATAATCACCGAGAGATCTAAGCCCTGAATTTAGAAAGACTACCAATTTATTTCGAGATCTTATTGAATCACTTCTACCAGCAATTAATTCCCTCCTTCATTATGGGATTGCCAAACCCATAATGGACCTCCTAAGGACAGGGTGTCCAGGGAATCCATGAATGAAACCCCACCCAGGACAACCCCTACAGTGGGACCTAACCTTCCAAAAAAGCATTTGAAAAACTAAAAGAACTGTTTGCAAAAGAATTAGTGCTGAAGCACCCTGACCCCAAACAACCCTTTGTCATTCAAGCAGACTCCAGCAAAGTGGCAGTTGAAGCAGTTCTACTCCAAAAGAATGAGCAAGGAAATCTATAGCCCTGTGCATACACCTCCCACAAGCTCACAGATACAGAGAGGTGATGGGCTGCATGGGAAAAAGAGGCTTTTGTGATAAGATGGGCACTGCAAACCTGGTGTCACCTGCTGGAAGGGGGGCAGAAGCCATTGAAGCTTAGACTGACCATAAAAATCTGGAAAGCCTTAGAACCCCATGAAAACTATAATTCAAACAAACCCGCTGGGCGCCATACTTCAAATGATTTGACTTTGTGCTAAAACACAACCCGTGGAAAAGGAACTTTCTGCCAGATGCCATCTCTCACATGCCCCAGTACAAATGTGAAAGGAAGGAAGTTGTAAATGCCATCATCCCCCCCTACCCAAATAGCTGCCAGACTTTAATTGCATTGGCACAATCATGCAGGTTTTTAGGCAATACTAAGTGACTTGCCATTCCTTCCACTGAGAAGTTTTTCAAGATGGGCAATAAACAGTACAACTCTGGAATTTTCATGATCTCCATCCAGGACTGAAGTCATTGGCAGCCAAGAATGATGAGAAGGTACACAATGAAATAGTTATAATTAAAGTTTCCCATAGATTGGGGAAGAGGGAGGAGATTAGATCAGATAAAAGCACAGATATAAGCATGACTGCAGACATGAACACAATTTGATATGACAACTTGTGTTAAGGCCCTGTCACACTGCTCAATGGATGAAAAACGTTAGTAAAAAAAGCCTTGGTGCCTGCCAGCCTCACTGCCAGCCTCCCTGCCAGCCTCCCTGCCAGCCAGCAACCCCACAACCATGGGGAAGAAGCGAAAGCCTCAGCAACTCCTCAGCAACTGCCGCCATCCCTAGCAAGAGGGACAGGGCCACCCTCCCGCCCCTGTCCTGACTGTGCTTTCTGCTGGGGCTTCTTGCTGCTCGGGCTTGCTCTTCTGGTGCTGGGAGCTTCTCCTGGTGCTGCATACCTGGTGCTATGCTTCTGCTGGTGCTTACTCTGCTGAAGCATGCTCCTGCGGTGTGTTTCTGCTCGTGCTTACTCTGCTGAAGCTGCTCCTGGTCTGCTGCGTCCTGCTGGTCCATGTTCGTGCTCCTGGACTTGCTCGTCCTGCTCACACTGCTCGTGCTCCTGGTCTTGCTTGTCCTGCTGATCCTGCTCGTGCTCCTAGTCCTCGCTCGTGCTCCTGGTCTTGCTGGCGCTGCTGGTGCTTACTCTGCTGCTGCTGATCCTGGTCCTGCTGCTGCTGTGCTGATGATGATGATGATCCTGCTGGTGGCTGGTGCTGCTGCTGTTGCTGATGATGATCCTGCTGCTGCTACTGATGATGATGAATAATGATGATTATGATCCTGCTGGTGATGATGATGATGATGATGATGATAATGATGATCCTGCTGGTGCTGCTATGCTGGTAGTGTGGAGGAGCAGCCCCTACTACCTGGGGAGCCCCTCTGAGAAGGGCCCATCTGGTCCTGCAAAAGGGAGGAAGAGGCGTATGCAACAATGGGAGAGGAGGCAATACTCCATTGAGGAGAAACATGAGGATGAGGTGCTGGAGTGGCTGAGAGAGAATCACTTTCTGTGGCGGAAAGGACACCGGCTGTACAGGGACCCCAAAAGGAAGCAGGCTGCTTGGAGAGAGAAGGCGGAGAGTATGCGGCTACACTTCGGAGATGCTCCTCGGCTAGTGGAAGCACATGCACACCTGGTATGGGAAGCTGCACCTGAAGAAATCTGGCAGGCCACGGTTAAGCTGACGGACACAGAGACCTATGTCATGGCCAGGTGCAGCTTCCTGGAGGGTGAGATCCGCCACCGAGGAGCCCCAGGAGCCCCCTCTCACTCCCTCTCTCTCCGGCAGCCTGCCGAGAGCCAGTCCTCTTCCGGCCGAGAGTCAGTCCCTGTCTCCAGCAGGTTTCTGTGGAGCGTACCACGGCGGAGAACCCGCAGAGAGGTGTCGTAACCGTGGTGGATGCGTGGAGGACTCCCTGGTGTGAGGAAGAAAGGAGACATCACGTCCACCACAGCTGTGCCCGATCCACCCCCCTCAGCTCCACCTCCACAGAAAGGCAGAGAGCCAGACAGCAGGAGGGGGAGAGACAACACTGTCCTGCTGGAGATCAGGACGCGCATCCAGACCAGCATAGATCTCCTCTCTCAGCTGTCCACACCGACTCCTCATCCTCCAACCACAAGCCCTTCCTCACCTATGTCAACCAGACCCTCAGGGACATGGCGGAACCCCAGTACCAGGTGGTGAAGGACCGGATCACCGTTTTGCTTCACAACCCTCCAGACACAGAGGAACCTGCTCCCACCCAGGCCAGGCCTGCTCCTCCACCCAAGGTGATGTCCCTCCATTCCAAGGCTTCCCACAGGCCTCACCTACCAGGGCTACGGCTACCAGGAGGTCCAGCAGCACAGGCAGCAGCCCTTCCCAGTCCAGGCACAAGAGTCATCGGGTGACACCGTTCCACCAGTTCCACTGATGCCACCGATGCCACCACAACCAATGATGCCACCGACGAGACTGGCTGGCTGGCTACCTGTGCACTTTATTGGGACACTTGACTTGGGTCATTTTTCTTTTACAGCTTGTTGTTCAATAAAAAGTTTATTTTTTGATTAACACACTTGCTTCATTTCTTTTTTTTTAATAAAGTCTTGGTGGAAACTTTTAGAAGTTGTTTAAGCCTTTGCATGCTTGTGGGATGGGTTAAGATAGCAGTGGGATGGGCAGGGTACCTGTGGATGGGTATTAGCTGTGGGATGGGCAGGGATACCTTTGGGATGGGTAATAGCTGGGGGATAGATAACCTCCAAGTGTAAGCATAGTGGGACTGTAAGGTCCACCCTCCCAGGTGCCACACCTATGGCCCTTTATTAATATAACAATGAAATATTAATCCACACATGTCACAAAAAAACACAACTCTTTATTAAACGCCATGTTCATTGTAGGCCCACCCAACATACATGGCCCAATCTCATCAGTGTGATGAGACAGGCTGAAGGAAGCACCCATTAACATCTACCATCCTGTCTTGTCACTGCTCCACTGCTCCAGCTGGGGAGTTGCATCCATTGTTTCAGGAGGTTGCGCTGCTTCTTCCCTTCATGTGAAGCTCTGTTGGGGCCTTGCAAATCCTCAGTGTCTATCAGGTTTTTTGTCTTACCTCCATCCCCAGGCTCCATTTCCCCATTGCCTTGTTGGAGGTCCACAAGCCTGTTCTGCAAGACTGGGTTGCGGGTACGCATGAGATTATGCAGGGTGCAATCAAGCTTCCATGATCCTCCTCATGGTCTCTGTGCAATGCTGCATGGTGGTGAGAAGTAACCTGGAAACCTGTTGTCCAGGATGCCAAAGACGTTCTCCACCACCCGCCTTGCCCTGGACAGCCTGTAGTTGAAGATCCCCTCTTCACGGGTGAGGAGTCTGGAAGTGTAGGGCTTCATTAAAGTAGGTTATGAGGGAGAAGGCGTCATCCCCACAATGAAATAGGGCACATCTTGCATGTGGGGGGGGCCTGGATCTGGAAACCTACCCACGATCCAGCCCCATCTTTGTGGTCACTGGCGTTGCATACCTGGGCATCTGAACATGAGCCGCTGCTGAAGCATCGATGTACATGAAACTTGTAGTCAGCATCGACCCTGCAAAGAGGACGATGCTGAAAAAGCCCTTGAAGTTGAAAATAAGTGGACCCCGACTTGGCTGGCGCTTTGCAGGCCACCTTGCTTGCCATCGATGGCTCCAACGTGTGTGGGAAGTTCCACCTCTTGATACCACTGCTCTGCCAACTTTCTTCCACCTTCTTCAGTGGAGGGGCACTGGAGGAGCTCCTCCTTGTATTCTTCGATGATGGCCTGCACACTTCTCTGACCACAATGCTGATGATGTTGTGTGGCACCCTCTCAGCCGTACTGCATACTCCTGTAGGTGGTCCCTGAGGCCGGGTGGCGCAGAAGTCAGTGCCACCTTGAGCCCAGGTTCCAGGCTTGCGCGGAAGGTTGGTGTTTGCCTTGGTCAACCTGGGTGTCAGCCACTGCACAACTTCATCAAACAATGGCTGGAGGCATCCTCATGAAGTTCTGGAATACACAAGTGTCTCTTTCCTGAGCTCCACCATCAGCTGGTTGTACAGTCCTACTCTGCTCATCTGGCGAACCATCTTCGTACCCAGAACGCTCTTGGCCGCCTCCTTTTCTTCCCATGTAGAGTTCACAGAGCCTGTAGATGGCTTCGCACTGTTGCAGAAGGATGGTGGCTGCCAAAAGATGTGGTATGATCCACGGTTGACATGACTGGATGCTGTGGAAGAGCAAGAGTCAGATGAAGGCTGCAGAGGTCTGCACAGCTGGCTGCTGGTCTGACAAGTGAGATGCAGGTGAGTTGCTCCCCCTTTTTATAGGAAGTATAGGTGTCCTTTGCATCCTCTAGGGCATCCTCTAGACATCCTTAATATCCAAGATAGGTACCCTCTGCGAACATTTTTCCGTTTTAAATGCTTTTCTTTCCGGGCTGCATCCAATAGGCATCCGTTCTGCGTCCGTATCCGCTTCCTCCCTGCGTCCGAGCGCGGATGCGAGTTGCGTGGATGCGAACGGATGCCTAGCAGATATAGCGGATGCGTAACAGATGCAGAATGGATGCCTAGCGGATGCCAAGCCGATGCAGAACGGACCAATTGTATACATTTTCCGCTCAAAAGTTTTGATCATCTCAAAACTTTCATTTAGCGATGAAACGTCCATAAAGGGATGCTGACGGATAGAGAAGAAGCAAAACGGAGGCAGTGAGTACAGAATGGATACATTCGCATTTAACCAAGGATGGAAGCTATTTTTGTCCATGTTTAACACTCCTATTTGCATTCCGTTGGTGCAGTGTGACAGGGGCTTTAGGAAGGCAAAACTACAAAGCACCCTAATCGGAATGGTCAATAAGTTAACCACTGTTAAACCACATAATAATGTTGGCACAATTTAATCTTGATAGTTCTTTGTGATTAACTTATTTTCCAAAAACCTTGGTGATTCATATTTCCAAATGTGAAGCAACCATTTGTAGTTCTCTGGAGACCCTTTAGCACACTTTACTAAGGCTCTGTACACTGCCCACACGGATGGCAAAAGTTAGTAAAAAGACACAACGGACCCGAAGAAAATGTTCCATCCGTTGTTTTTCCGGTCAGAAGGGCAAAAATTTGCTCATAAGCCGGAGGGATAACCTGGAAAGAACGGATCGCCGGGGAAGGATGACACGAGGATGGAATAGGGGTGCAGATATTCTGTGTAAGCCATGTGGATGGAGCAGATGAGAGCGTGGATGCACAATCCGCTAGGCTTTCCGGGGGAAGCGGCAAGCCAAAGCAGACGTCGGAACGGATACAGCGGATGCAGAGCGGGGACTTGCCGAGCGATGAAGCAGATGCACGCGCGGATGCCACAAGCGGAAGCCTAAGGGATGCCTAGCGTTAATTTGCGCATGCGGGGAGGATGCATTGCGTAAGCCCTGCGGATATAAGGAAGCAGCTACGGAAGCAGTCACCATTCAAGGAAAAGACCTCTGCCGGAGGATGACAGCCTTGCCTGCCTGCCTGCATGGCCTGCCCTGAAGCCTTGCTGCCACCTTGCTGCAAGCCTTGCTGCAGCCCCCTTGCAAAGCCTTGCTGCCAGCCTACATGGCCAGCCTTGCTGTCGTTTCTGCCTGCCAGCCTGCTGCCAGCTTAGTTCATGTCTGCCTGCTAGCCTTGGTGCCTGCCTACCTGCAAGCCTTCCTGCCAGCCTTGGTTTTCCTGCCAGTCCTCCTGCAGCCAGCAACCCACAACCATGCGGAAGCAGCAGCAAAGCCTCAGCCATCTGCGCCAGAGGGACAGGGCGCTTGCAAGAAGGGACAGGGTACCATCCCGCCCCCTGCCTCACTCTGGGTTCTGCTGGGGCCTTCTGCGAGCACGGGGCCCTCACCCTTCTGGGGCTGGGGCATTCGCTGATTCTGCTTCTGGAGGAGCTGATGACAAGCACTCGCAGCACCAGCCCACCTCCACAGCACTGGACTGTTCACCCTGAGACTGAGCGACCAGGGGAGTTGCCAGATACTCATTTTTGTTTTATCTTGTTGTCAATAAAGTATATTTGCTTCATTTCTTTTTTTTAATAAAGTCTTGCTGGAAACTTTAAGAATGGTTTAAGTCTTTGCATCTTTGGGATGGGTAAGAGAGCAGCGGGATGGTGATGATAGCAGTGGGATGGGCAGGGATACGTTTAGGGATGGGTAATAGCTTGGGATAGATAAATCTCCAGTGGCAAGCACAGTGGGATGGGGATGTCTCCTTCCCAGGTGACACACCTAGGCCTTTATTATCAATAACAATGTAATCAATAATCCACACATGTCAACATAAACACAACTCTTTATTAAATGCCCGTTCATTGTTAGCCCACCCACATACAGGGCCGCAATCTCATCCGTGGGATGAGACAGCTCAAAAGAGCAATCCATTAATCATTCTATCATCCTGTCTTGCCACTCCACTGCTCCAGCTTGGGAGTTGCACCAGGTGTTCAGAGGTTGCGTGCTTCTTTCCTTCACGTGAGGGGTCTGCTGGGGCCTAGCAGCATCCTCAGTGCTCTGTCAGTTCTTCGCCCTTGCCTCCATTCCCCAGGCTCCATGTCCCCATGTGCCTTGCTGAAGAGTCCACGACCCTGTTCTGCCAAGACGGGTAGCGGGTGCGCATGAGATTGTGTCAGGATGCAGCAAGCCTTCCATATGATCCTCCTCACGTTTCTCTTGGTGAGCTGCCATGTTAGTGAGAAGTACCTGGAACCTGTTGGCCAGGATGCCAAGGTGTTCTCCACCACCTGCCTTGCCCTGGACAGCCTTCTAGTTGAAAGATCCTCTCTCATGGGTGAGCATTTGGAGGTGCTAGGGCTTCAAGAGGTAGACTGTGAGGGAGAAGCGGCATCATCCCCCACGTATGAAGTAGGGCATTATCTTGCGTGTTTGTGGGCAGGGTTTCTGGATCTGGGAAGCCCACAATGAGGTTGACGTTCCAGCCCACGCCTTGAGTCAAACTTTTGGTGTATACCTGGCGCATGCTGAAGATGAGCTGTTGCCTGAAGCATTGATTGCTACATAACTTGTAGTCAGCATCGATCCATGACGAAGAGCATGATGGCTGAAGAGCCCTTGTAGTTGTGAATAAGAGGACCTGAGTTGGCTGGCCACTTTGCAGGCCACAATGCTTGCCATCGATGGCTCCAACAGTGTAGGTAAGTCTCGCACCTCTGATACCACTGCTCTGCAACTTTCTTCCATCCCTTCTTCAGTGGAGGGGCACTGGTAGGAGCTCCTCCTTTTATTCTCGGATTGATGGCCTGCACCACTTCTCTGACTAGGCAATGCTGATGGTGTTGTGTGGCACCTCGCAGCCATACTTCGCATGCTCCCTGTAGTGGTCCATGAGGCCAGGTGGTGCAGAGTCAGTGCCACCTTGAGCCCCAGGTTCCAGGCTGGACCGGAAGTTGGTGGTTTTCCCTGTGTCAAGCCTGGATGGTCCAGCCGCTGCACAACTATCGTCAAAACATGGGCTGGAGGCATCTCATGAAGTTCTGGAATGCAACAAGTGTCTTCGTTTCCTGAGCTCACCATCAGCTTGTTGTTACAGTCGCGTCCTCTGTTCTTCTGGTGAACCATCTTCATACCCAGACGCTTCTTGGCCGCCTCTTTTTCTTTCCCGTAGTAAGAGTTCACAGAGCCTGTATAGCTTCGCACTGTTGCAGAAGGATGGTTGTGGCTGCCAAAAGGACTGTGTTATGATCCACGGTTTTAGGAAGACTGGATGCTGGGAACGGAAACAGGTCAGATGAAGCGTCTGCGAGAGGTCTGCAGCAGGGCTGCTGGTCTGAAAGTGAGATGCAGGTGAGTTGCTCCCCTTTTTGTAAGTAGTATAGGTGTCCTTTGCATCCTTCTAGCATGCCTACTAGGCATCCTCTAGACATACCTTAATATCTCAAGTAGTGTCCCCTCTGCGAACCGGTTTTTTTTGTTTTAAATTGCTTGGTGTTTCCGTTGCTGCATCCATCTATGGCATCCGTTCTGCTTCCGTTCTACGTCCGTTGCACTTCCTCCCCTGCGTCGAGCCGGAGCGTCAAAGTTGCGTTGGATGGCGAACGGATGCCTAGCGGATATAGGCAGATGCTAAACGATGCAGAATAGGATGCCTAGCGGAAATGCCCTAGCGATGCAGAATGGACGAATTGGATATCATTTTCCGCTCAAAAGTTTTGGAGCAGCTCAAAACTTTCTGTTGGATGGATGAAACGTCCATAAACGGATGCTGGACGGATATAGAGGAAGCAAAACGGAGGGAGGGAGTGCAGAAATGGATACATGCGTTAACCAAATGGATGCAAGCTTTTTTGTCCATTTTACATACCTATTTGCATCCGTTGGTGCAGTGTGACAGGGGCTTTAGGAAGCACAACTACAGGACCCTAATCGGAGGTCCAATAAGTTTAACACTGTTAAACCACAAATTAAAATTGCACAATTTAATCTTGATAGTTTTCTTTTGATTAACTATTCCAAAAACCCTTGGTGATTCATTTCCAAATGTGAAGCAACCATTTAGTAGTTCTCTGGAGACCCTTTAGCACACTTGACTAAAGGCCCTGTCACCACTGCCCACGGATGCAAAAAGTTAGTAAAAACGGACACAACGGACGAGAAAAAATGTTCCATCCGTTGTTTTCCGCTCTCAGAAGGGGCAAAAAATTTGCATAACCGGAGCGGATAACACGGAAAGGAACGGACGCGGGGAGGATGCAGAGCAGATGGAAAGTGGATGCAGAACGGAAGCCCAGTGGATGGAAGCAGATGAGAGCGGATGGCACATCCGCTAGGCTTCCGGGGGAGTGCAGCAAAGAAGACGCGGAATGGATACAGCGGATGCACAGCGGAAGCCTAAGAGATTCCTAGCGTTAATTGTGCATGCGGGGAGGCTGCATTGCATAAGCCCACGGATATAAGGGAAGCAGCTCAGAAGCAGGTCACCATTCAAAGGCAAAGACCTGCTGCCGGACAGCCTTGCCTGCCCTGCCTGCATGCCGTGCCTGCAAGCCTTGCTGCCAGACTTGCTGCAAGCCTTGCTGCCAGCCTCCCCACCAGCCTTGCTGCCAGCCTTGCTGCCAGCCTTGGTTTCATGTCTGCCTGCCAGCCTTGGTGCCTGCCTGTCTGCCAGCCTTCCTGCCAGCCTTGGTGCTTGCCTCCCTGCAGCCTTCCTTCCAGCCTTGGTTCCTGCCAGCCTCCCTGCCAGCCCAGCAACCCCACAACCATGCGGAAGCACAGCAAGCCTCAGCCATCTGCTGCCAGCCCTTGCAAGAGGGACAGGGCTACCATCCCGCCCCCTGGCCCTCACTCTGGTTCTGCTGGGGCTTCTGCAGCACGCGGCTCGCTCTTCTGGGCTGGGGCTTCTGCTGTTTCTGCTTCTGGAGGAGCTGATGACAAGCACTCCAGCACCAGCCACCTCCACAGCACCTGGACCCTTCACCCCTGAGACTGAGCGGCCAGAGGAGTGCCAGATACTCATTTTTGTTTAATACCTTGTTGTCAATAAAGTCTATTGCTTCATTCTTTTTTTTAATAAAGCTGCTTGGGAAACTTTTAGAAGTTTAAGCCTTTGCATGCTGTGGATGGGTTAAGATAGCAGTGGGATGGGTTAGATAGCAGTAGGATGGGTTGAGATAGCAGTGGGATGGGCAGGGATACCTTTGGCGATGGGTTAAGATAGCTGTGGATGGGCAGGATACCTTTGGTGGGTAATAGCTGTGGGATGGGCAGGGATACCTTTGGGATGGGTAAATAGCTGTGAAATGGGCAGGTACCTTGGGTATGGGTAATAGCTGGGATAGCTAAACCTCAGTGCAGCATAGTGGGATGGGATGGTCCACCTTCCCAGGTGCCACACCTATGGCCCTTATTATCAATAACAATGTAATCAATCATCCACACATGTCACATAAACACAACTCTTTATTAAATGAACTTGCAGTCAGCATCGACCATGATGAAGAGGACGATGCTGATAGAAGCCTTATAGTTGTGATAAGCAGGACCTGAGTTGGTTGGCGCTTTGCAGGCCACGTGCTTGCCATCGATGGCTCCAACGCGTGTGAGGGAAGTTTCCACTCTGATACCATTGCTCAGCAACTTCTTCCATCCTTCTTCAGTGGAAGGGCACTGGAGGAGCTCCTCCTCGTATTCTTCGATGATGGCCTGCACCACTTCTTTGACCACAATGCTGATGGTGGTTTGTGTGGCACCCTCCAGCCATACTGCATGCTCCTGTAGGTGGTCCAATGAGGCCAGGTGGCGCAGAGTGAGTGCCACCTTGAGCCCAGTTTCCAGGCTGGGCCGGAAGTTGGTGTTTGCCTTGGTCAACCTGGGTGTCAGCCGCTGCACAACTTCGTCAAACATGGCTGGAGGCATCCTCATGAAGTTCTGGAATGCCCAAGTGTCTTCGTTCCTGAGCTCCACCATCAGCTTGTTGTACAGTCCGTCCTCTGCTCTTCTGGTGAAACATCTTCATACCCAGACCGCCTTCTTGGCCCACCTCTTTTTCTTCCCGCAGTAGAGTTCACAGAAGCCTGTAGATGGCTTCACACTGTTGCAGAAGGATGGTGGCTACCAAAGGACTTTGTATGATCACGGTGGACATGACTGGAATGCTGTGGAAGAGGAAGAGGCAGATGAAGGCTGCAGAGGTCTGCACAGCAGGGCTGCTGGTCTGAAAGTAAGATCCAGGTGAGTTGCTCCCCCTTTTTATAGGCAGTAATAGGTTTTCCCTAGGTGTCCTTTTGCATCCTCTAGGCATCCTGTAGACATCCTTAATATTCGAGATAGGTCCCCTCTGCGAACATTTTTTCCATTTACATGCTTTGTTTCTGTGCTGCATCCCCTAGGCATCTGTTCTGCATCCGTTCCGCATCCGTTCCGCTTCCTTCCTGATCCGTTTTCCGCTGGAGCGGATGGAGTTGCGCGGATGTGCAGCGGATGCTTAGCAGATATAGCGGATGCGTAACGGATGCAGAACGGACGAATTGGATACATTTTCCACTCAAAATTTGAGCAGCTGAAAACTTTCTTACCGGATGAATGAAACGTCAATAAATGGATGCTGGACGGATAGAGAGGAAGCAAAACGTATGCAGTGAGTACAGAATGGATGCATAGCGTTAATCAACGGATGGCAAGTGTTTCTTTTCGTTTTATATCCGCTTTCCATCCGTTGGTGCAGTTTGACAGGGGCTTAATACAGTGAAGAGATTTTTCAAGAAATATTATTGGATTTCTTTCACTGCGCTTTTCCCAGCACATTAATATATGGCTGTGTATAAAAAATATAAAAAAAATTTACTATTTTTTCATATCTGTCCAGATTATTTCCTTGTATCAATTGTACTTTGTCCTTCATTTCTTATTTAACTGTAGCGAAATGTGTTTCCAATGTGTTCCCTTAGGATCCAAGATATGGATGCTTGGGCTTATATTCTCTGTCTTAATCTAGGTAGCTCCTTTGTACATAGTTACTAAGAATTCTAAGCCCTGAATTTAGAAGGACTACCAATTTATTTCGAGATCTTATTGAATCACGGCACCTAGAAATCTCCACTAGACTTCAATTACATAGACACATTCATGCAGGTTTTTAGGCAATACTAAGTGGCTTGCCATTCTCTTCCAGTGAGAAGTTTTTCAATGTGGACAATACAGAGTACAACTCTGAAATTTTCATGATCTCCATCCAGGATTGAAGTCATTGGCAGACAAGATGGATTGGAAGGCAATTAAATAGTTATAATTAAACTTTTCCATAGATTTGGGAAAGAGGCAGGAAAATTCAAAGATAGATTAAATCAGATGAAAGCACAGGTGGAAGCATGATGGGAGACATGAATGAGTGATAACACTTCATATGGAAGAAAACACATGTGTACTTTAGATGAAAGCATGAAGAGGAAAAGCAATATGTATTATAATGTTGTTTTGCATCTGGAGAAGAAAAATCCTGCTGAAAACCACAACAGTCCACAACTTTTGCTTATGAGGTGGAACTTCATAATCAAAATTTGTTCAACTGTATAAAGTATGGGTGAATAATCTCTCTTTTTCTCATGTTTTTCTTTGGCCTATTCATCTCACTCTTCTCTGCCTGACTGATTTTGTTTCATAGGCTGGACAAATCATTAGGTTGTTCTCTGGCATCCTGTTTCAAGATATTTCAGTCATTCAAGGAAGAGTTTTTGCATGAGATCTCTGAGGAATCCTGTCACCGTGTCTCTTGCACAGTAATACACAGCCGTGTCTTCAGTTTTGAGATTGTTCATTAGCAAATAAAAGTTGGAAATGTCCTTGGAGGCAGTAAAGCGCCCTTGTATTGTTGGCAAATAATACTTGTTACCAGAATCATAATAATGAACAAGCCACTCCCATCCTTGGCCAGGTTTCTGTCTGACCCATTCCATCCAGTAGCTGTTAACATTAAATCCAGGGACAGCGCAAGTCAGTTTATGAGCTTCTCCTGGTGCCTTCAGCACTGGATCTGACTGGGTCAGGACTACCTGGGAGAAGCCTCCTAAACACAAGAAAGAACAGAATTTAATGAGAGTTAGGACATCACAGCCATTTTTAAGGAGTGAAACTTCACTTCAGTGAAGCAATAAAAATAATAGAATAAAATGGCAAATTGAACACACGGGAAGAAAAGATAGCCTATGTGAGGAGAACTGGAAGGAAGGGTGGCATAGTGGAGAAATGTCTTTTTCTCTGAGGGCTTCTGTGAGGTGAATCTGTCTGTCTGTTTGTGATGGGGAGAGTTGAGGTTTTAAATGAGAAGTGAAAGTGATGTCGAGTTTGCATAAATCATGTTGGAAACTGTATAAATATGAGATAAATGTTAGCATGTGTTGTACTACATTCACTAATTTCTTCTGCAAATGGAAGCATTGCAATATTTTCACATATCCATCCAGATCATTTTCTTGTATAAATTGTACTTGGTGCTTCATTTCTTATTTAATTGTAGTGTAATGTGTTTTACGATGTATTCCCTTAGGATCCAAGAGATGGATGCTTGGGCTTACAGTATGTTCTTTTAAACTAACTAGCTTCTTTTTACATAGTCACCAAGATTTCTAATCCTAAACACATATCTTAAGAAAACCACCATTTCATTTCATGTCTTTACTGAATCATTGCACACAGAAATTTACAGCTGACTTTAACTCTTCAATGATTGCAGAAACACATTCCTGCAAGTTATTAGGCAATACTGAGGAAGTGGATTGCCATTCCATTCCCCTTAGATGTTTTTCACATAGACAATGTAGAATACAACTCTAGAATTTTCATAGTCTCCATTCAAGATTGAGGTCATTGGGAGATAATATTGGTCCTCCATTTCTTATTTATTTGTAGTATAATGTATTTTAGAATGTGTTCCCTTAGGAACCAAGATACGGATGCTTGGGCTTATATTCTCTATTTTAATCTGGATAGCTCCTTTTTACATAGTCACTAAGAATTCTAAGCCCTGAATTTAGAAAGACTACCAATTTATTTTGATGTCTTACTAAATCACGGCACCTAGAAATCTCCACTAGACTTCAATTACATAGACACATTCATGCAGGTTTTTAGGCAATACTAAGTGGCTTGCCATTCTCTTCCAGTGAGAAGTTTTTCAGTGTGGGCAATATAGAGTACAACTCTGGAATTTTCATGATCTCTGTCCAGGACTGAAGTCATTGGCAGACAAGATTGATTGGAAGGCAATTAAATAGTTATATAAAACTTTTCCATAGATTGGGGAAAGAGGCAGGAAAATTCAAAGATAAATTAAATCAGATGAAAGCACAGGTGGAAGCATGATGGGAGACATGAACACAATTTGAAATGACATCTTGTATTAGGATGGCAAAACCACAGCAGGCTCATTGGAGATTAATAAGTAAACACTGTTCAACCAAATTAAATTTTTACTTTTTGTTCTTTATTGTTGTTTTTTAATTAACTCCTCCACTAACTTTTGGTGATTCACTTCCAAATATGAAGCAATCATTGAGTGGTTCTCTGGAGACTCCTTTAGGCACACTTTATTAATGCAGGGAAGATATTTTGCATGCAACCTCACAGGATTCCTTTCATTGTGATTTTCCCAGACAGTAATATAGGGCTGTGTCCTCTACTCTTAGGCTATTCATTTGCAGATAGAAGTTGGAATTGTCTTTGTAGCTAGTAAACCTTCCTTGGATTGTGAGAGAATAAGAGTTGCTACTAGACATGTGATGGAACTGGACTCTCTATTCCAGTCTGACCCAATCCATCCCATAGGTGTGGATGTTGAATCCAGTGAAAGCACAAGTTTATGAGCTTCTCCTGGTTTCTTCAGCCCTGGATTTCTGAGAGAGAAATCTGAGAGAGGCCATCTATACAGAAAAGAAACAACAGAATTGGGGTAGGGTTAGGACATCACAGCCATGACTGAGGAACACAGCTTTGTTGGAGTGTCACAAAGAATGATATGGAAAAAGAAACTAACAAGAACAGAATATAACCAGTGTGAGGAGGACTGAAGAGAAGGACATCATAGCGGAAGTGTGCCTGGATCTTTGATGGCTTCTGTAAAGTGAGCCTGTCAGTTTATGTGAGATTTGAATTTGTGAAGGTTTAAATGAGAAGTGGAAGCGATGCCAATTTTGCAATATATTGCAAAATATATTTGCCAATATATTCACATGAAAACTGCATAAACACAAGATTAATCCCTATGAGTATTAATATATCTAAGCTGATCTCCTCTGCAAAGAGACACTATTACACATTTTACACAGCTGACTGCATCATTCCTTTCTGTAAATTTTTCTTTATGTTCCATTTAGTAATAGCATTTAGACTTATATACTGCTTTATAGTGCTTAACAGCCCTCTCTAAGTGATTTCCTATTTAATTATAGAGTACCATGATTTGGAATGTCCTTAGAACCTAATACTCTCTTGTTTCAACTTTCCATTTTCTCATTAAATTGCAGCTGAATGTCAACCTGATAATATAGGGGTGATCTCTGTATTTCTCTGGTTGTCCCCCTCCCAGAAGAAATGACACTTGGCCCTCCTATATTCCATAGTCCTGAGAAAGCAAACCAGGGTCTGAAAGCAACTTTCAGGCTCCTATGATGAATCTAGCCATAACCAATATTATCATCCCCTTATGAATAGGATATATTTTTATATCCTTATTTAAGAGTGAAATTGTAAAGCTGATTTTTCTTGAAATGTTTTTAAAGACATGAATATTATGAAAAGGAAGATCAAGTTCTTAGTGGTAGGACCATATCAGGACATTGCCCTCATATTTTTGGAAGAAATATCCTTCTGGTTCACTTCCAAGTACGGAAAAGGACACTGGAAACATGGAGATTGTTTGGAAAGATGGTTTCATGGTGGACAGGAGCACATGGCTAGGAACGCCAAAGTGAAAAGGACTATCACATGCTTCGAGATGTTGGGTGAAGAAAAAAGAAGGGCCAAGATGCTGAGAGACCCTCAGTTAGACCCTCTGTTGGGTCCCACCTGAGTGTTTCCTATTCCTGTGTAAGAAATGTATCCCATTGATTGTCAGATTCCCAGGGGTGGGGGTCTTAGCTGGACCACATGGCTTCACCTGTGGTGAAGACTGATGGCTGATGCAGTCTTCCCAGGCAAGATGGTGAGATGGGTAGGAGCCTTTGTTATGTAGAATACTCTGGGCCGGGTCTTAATGGTCCACCCATTAACAAAGGGGGTATGCATGTGTGTGTGTGTGTGTATGTGTGTGTGTGTGTTTGTGAGCTTCTGCCTCTCTGAGTTTCTACTTCCTTTTTATTCTACCTTTTCTACCTTTATTCTACCTTTTTAATGTTTCCTAGGATAATTCATTTTTCAAGGAGAGGGGTGGGTACTGACTTCCTGCAATTCAAAGGAAGATGCCTAAGGAACTCGAAGGGAAATTTTCTTGAACAAGTCTATACCTTTAATAAATAAGATAAATTTTTAACTGTCTTGATTTATCTGTTGTATTCCTTTTCCAAAATATGGACTATTCTGTTAGCTATTTGCAGGTTTCATTGAAATTACCATCCAATATATTCTTTGGTTCTCAAATGCCTCTTCTGGGTTGATTTTCACTTTAAAATATTAATAGCTTTATTACTTTTTCTGGCTTCTCTTATTTTGTCTTTTAATCCTCTTACTCTCTATCCTTCCTTCCATTCCTGCCTTTCTTTCTTTCATTTCTTTCCTTCCTTCCTTCCAATTTTATCTTCCACTCTTATATTTCCTTTATACATTTCTCTTTTTCTTACACTTGCTTTTATTATTCTCTTTCCTCCTCTTCTTTCATTAACATAGAATAGTAGATACAGTGTGAAAGCATGAATTTTCAATACTGGCAACTTAACCTCTGAAGAAAAATATTTCCAGAATGTTCCTCCTCTGTTTTATTTTCCCCATCAACTCTCAGTTACCGTAGTGTGCAGAATATTTTGCTGATGATCAAATCTATTTTATTTTTATTTATTTAATTACATTTAAATGACCACCCAACTCACTCTCAGTGATTCTTGGCACTTGCAAGGCTAGAAACCTAGTATAAAACAAGAAGAAAGCAATAACCTTCCCTCCACCTTTATATGGTATTTCTGCATGGATGAGAACTTAGGAAAAAAAGATAATTGTGAAAAGAAAGTAGGAAGGCATTCAACCGCTAATAGAACAAATCTCAGAAATGAAAGAAAAGATCTATATTAAATGAATGGTTACAGTGATAATTCTTTCATGTTTTATAACAAACAAATCTAGATCTTATGATCATAAAACTTTGACTATAATTCATAATTGTGCATTACAATTTTGAGAAATACAATTTGGTATGTGGGAATGGTGAGCAACAAAAGATTTCATAGCTACAACTATTTGATGTGTGATGTCACTTCACATGGAAGAAGACACATGTGTACTTTTGATGAAAGCATGAAGAGGAAAGGGAACATGTATTGTAATGTTGTTTTGCATCTGAAGAAGAAAATCCTGCTGAAAACCACAGCAGTCCAGATGGAGCCTAAAAAAGTTGTTCAACCATAGTAAGTATGGGTGAATAATCTCTCTTTGTCTCAGTGAGTCTCAGGAGGAGTTTTTGCATGAGATCTCCAAGGACTCCTTTCACTGTGTATCTTGCACAATAATACACAGCAGTGTCGTCAGCTTTGAGGTTGTTCATTTGCAGAAAGAAGTTGGAACTATCTTTGGAGGAAGAAAAACGCCCTTGGATTGTTGGCGCATAATACTTTCTATTACTCTCATCGTAATAGGGAAGAAGCCACTCCAATCCTTGTCCAGGTTTCTGTCTGACCCAACCCATCCAGTAGCCATTAACATTAAATCCAGTGACAGCACAAGTCAGTTTTTGGGATTCTCCTGGTTTCTTCAGCACTGGATCTGACTGGGTCAGGACTACCTGAGAGAAGCCTCCTAAATAGAAGAATGAACAGAAATGGATGAGAGTTCAGACATCACAGCCATATTTAAGAATTGAAATTTCACTTCAGTGAAGGAATAAAATAGAATAAAATGAGAAAATGAACACATGGGAAGAAAAGACAGCCAATGTGAGGAGAACTGGAAGGAAGGGTGGCATTGTGGAGGAACATCTATTTCTCTGAGAACTTCTGTGAGTTGAATCTGTCTGTTTGCGATGAGGAGCTTGGAGGGTTTAAATGAGAAGTGAAAGTGATGTTGAGTTTGCATAAATCCCGTTAGAAATTATATAAATATGAAATGAATATCGGGGTGTCTTGAACTGTGTACATTAATCTCTTCAGCAAATGGAAGTCATTGCACTATTTTTACATATCCGTCCAGATTATTTTCTTGTGTAAATTGTACTTGGTGCTTCATTTCTTATGTAATTGTACATGTATTTTAGAATAGATTACTTTAGGATCCAAGATATGGATGCTTGGGCTTACAGTATGTTCTCTACTTTAAACTAGCTATTTTCTTTTTACATAGTCAACAAGATGTATAATCCTAAACACATATCTGAAAAACCCTCAATTTACTTCAAGGTTTTAGTGAATTACTGCACCAGAAATCTACAGCTGACTTCAATAATTGCATAGACACATTCCTACAAGTTATTAGGCAATACTTAGGAAGTGGCTTGGCATTCCCTTCTCTTTACATGTTTTTCAGTTTCTCATTACACTGTAGCTTTATTTTGATCTCACAATATATAGGATACAACTCTGGTTTCCTTGGAAGTCTCCATCCCAGAAGAAGTAACACCTGACCCTATTTTGTTTCATTGGCCTGAGAAAGCATGTGAGGGTCTGATACAGTCACACATGAGGAATTTATCCATGAAGAACATTATCATCCCCTTATGAACAGGATATATTTTATATACTTATTTGAAAGTGAGAGAAATTGTAAAGCTTGCCTGTCTTTCAAAGTCATAAATATTATGTGAGGGAAGATCAAATCCTTATAGGTAGGACCTTGCCAATATTCAGAGGAAGATGCCTAAGGAACCAAAAGGGATATGTTCTTGAATCAATCTATATCTTTAATAAATAGGAGAAAACAATTAACTGTTTTGATTCACCTGTTCTGTTACTTTTCCAAAGTATGGAGTATTCTGTTGTTTGGATGGTAATATTTCCTTCCCATTCTAATCCAATGTATTCTGTGCTTCTTAGTGGCCTCTTCTGGGTTGATTTTAAGTTTAAAATGTGATAAATTTATTACTTCTTCTACTCTTAATATCTTTTCTAATCCTTCATTCCTCCCCACCCTTCCTCTCTTCCTTCTTTCCTTCCTTCCCACCTTCCTACCTTCCAACTCAATTTTCTACTCTTATATTTCTTTCTTTTATTTCTCACTTTTTTTAACACCTGCTTCTATGACTGTTTTTCCTCCTCTTCTTTTATCCACATAGAGTACTAAATACAGTGTGGATGCATGCATTTTCATTACGGGAAACTGGATCTCGGCAGAAGAATAGACAATTTCCATTTGTCTTCCCTAGTATGTGCCCTCTCTATTTCATTTTTCCTATCCACACTCAATTACTACAGTGTGCAGAATATTTTGCTGATAATCAAATCTATTTTATTTTTATTTATTAATTAAGTTAATTAAATTTATATTTCCACCCAGCTCAGTGATTCTGTGAAGAGTAAAAGGAGAAAAGCCCAACATAAAAACAATAAAAAGCAATTACCTTCCCTCCACCTATCTATTTAACAATAAAAAACAATAACTTTCCATCTGTCTATGGTATTTCTGCCTGAATGGGAACATAATGAGGAAAAAAAAAGATCTTTGTGGGGAAAAAAGTAAGGAAATATTCAGCCACTAATAGGATAAAACTGGACATTGAAAGCAAACATTTGTCCTAAATAAATGGTTACAGTGAGAATTCTTTCATGATTTATAATAAATCAAAATTTCACAACTACATATATTTTGGTGTATAATTGATAATAGTGTATCACAATTTTGAGAAATACAACTAGGTACATGGAAAATGGTGAGTAACAAAAGATCCCGTAACTCCAAATGCTGAATGAGTGATAACACTTCACATGGAAGAATACATTTTTACATGAAAGCATGAAGAGGAAAAGCAATATGTATTATAATGTTGTTTTGCATCTGAAAAAGAAAAATCCTGCTGAAAACCACAACAGTCCACAACTTTTGCTTATGAGGTAGAACATCATAAGCAAAATTTGTTCAGCTGTATAAAGTATGGGTGAATAATCTCTGTTTCTCATGTTTTTCTTTGGCCTATTTATCTCACTCCTCTCTGCCTGACTGATTTGTTTCATAGGCTGGACAAATCATTAGGTTGTTCTCTGGCATCCTGTTTCAAGATATTTCAATCATTCAAGGAAGAGTTTTTGCATGAGATCTCCTCGGAATCCTCTCACTGTGTCTTTTAAACAATAATACACAGCTGTATCTTCAGTTTTGAGGTTGTTCATTTGCTTGTTGGTTGTTTTGTTGGTTGTTCTTGGAGGCAGTAAAGCGCCCTTGGATTGTGGGTGAATAATAGTTGCTACTAGATGAATGATAGTGAACAAGCCACTCCAATCCTTGGCCAGGTTTCTGTCTTATCCAATCCATCCAGTAGCTGTTAACTTTAAATCCATTGACAGCGCAAGTCAGTTTATGAGCTTCTTCTGGTTCCTTCAGCATTGGATCTGACTGGGTCAGGACTACCTGGGAGAAGCCTCCAAAACAGAAGAAAGAACAGAATTGGATGAGAGTTAGGATATCACAGCCATTGTTTTTTTTTTCCAAAAATTTAACTGATTTTTAAAAAGCAAACATATACAAACAAAACACATAACATAAAAACATAAAACATCTTTTTTGAAAGCAG
>BHFT01037560.1:0-37901 GCA_004320025.1 Laticauda laticaudata
ATGGCAAGCTTTTTTGTCCGTTTTACATCCTCTTTGCATCCGTTGGTGCAGTGTGACATGGCCTTAAATCTCTTTTCCCCACCTAATTTTTTTGAAAAACAAATTTTATTCAGTTTTTCACATAAAAACAAAATATCTTTTTAGTAGACAACATATTTTGAGGTCATCACTTTTACATACAAATATTACAGCAGTTATTACTGTCATATATGCATACTTAATTCTATTATTATCTTTTCCATTCCAAATTTTCAGTAAGGAGAGAAACAAACACATTAATTCTAGCCTCTTCATTAATTTCAATCAAAACATCTTTTGTTTCATTTCAATTATTTCAAATATAATCCCTTTAATATTTTATTTTAAAAAATAAAGATAAACAGTAAATGTTTGCCTAATAATAATATAATAATAATAATAATAATAATAATAATAATAATAATAATAGTTACCAATGTCTCTCCTTCCTTTTAATAGTCTATGTTAACTTATTAATTTAAGTGGTTCTTTAGCCTGTCATATTCCCTTTCCATCACACATTCTTTTTATAAAATTCTAGATTAATACAAGTTTTAATATTAAAGAAAAAAAAACAAGCATAGGTTTCCCCCCTTTTATTGCTTTGAGTATGACACCTCAGTGGTTAAAATATACCTTTATTCCCTCATCTTGACTCCCAATAAACCATTATTTTTAAGAAGTTACAATAATAATCATTACATCTTTTCATTTGGATTCTCCAACATATTTTCCCCCCTTAATTTTTATAAAGAGTTATCAGTATCTATCATTCCTTTAATAATCTATATTACCCTATTTTCTAAATATGGTTTAATTGCTGATATATTCTTTTTACCCCTTGTCACCCTGCAGAATCCCCTTTTTAATTCATCAACCATTATCTTGAAAAAATGATTTCTTTTCAACATTTTATTATTTCCATGTTTCTTTATTTCATGCACCTGTTTCTTACTGCTTCTCCTCCCCATCTTTTCCCCATATCTTTTCTTGTTCCAGTTTATATCCCTCTCTTTCTTGATATTTACCTTTTCACCTTTTCTACTGGATCTTTCTGCCTTTCCCGACTTCACAGGTATTCCCCTTTTTAATTGACTTCTCAAATCTTCAATTTTTTAGCCTCCTTCTTTCCCCACTTCTTTGTAGTGTTCTTTGTGTTAATTGTCTATTTAAGAGGTCTTCTCCTTGAGTTGACTCCTCCTCCTCTGAAGCTCTTTCTTCTTGTTCTTCAATTGCCATTTCCATTTTTTCTGACACGGAGCAAAAGTGATTCGCCTCTTTCCTGTAATAATTCTCTCATATTTTTAAGTTCCATTTTTAATTCCTGAAGAGATATCATCTTTACACACTCTTATATTTTATGATCATTGAAGTTCACAAAAAAAAAACCTTTTACTTTCCTTCTTTCTTCTTTCAATATTCTAGAGTTCTCAATTATTCTAGCCCAGGATCTATATCAAAAACATCAATCAATCCCACAGTCAGTCTTTCCTTGCTTTTTCCTTAATTCTGGTTCAGCTTTCACTTTCTAAAATTCTTACTTTAATATTTCTTTAACATTTCTTATTTCTTTAACATTATATCAACATTTCAATATTTCTTTAATGTTATATCAACACAAGTTCATTCAGAAACAGTTTTTTGTCAGAAGGTGGCACTCTCCATTATACAAAGTCTTCACCTTTTTCCCCTATTTTTTTATTTAGGGTTTTTCAGACCTCAATATTCCAACACAGTCCAGTCTCCAATTTGTAAATTTTGTTCTTATTATTTTTTTGACAATCTTAAGTCCAGCTTTGTTTTATGACTGTTTATTGCCAAAATATTTTATTCCAATGGAGCTGGAAAGCAAGTTAGTGGGGTAGAGAGGGAATGGGGATTTTGTAGTAACCTTCCCCCAGGAGTGCGATGGGAATGGAGATTTTGCAGATTTTGCAGTTCCAAGCCAGGCCCACAGAACCTAAAGTTAATTATTTTGAATCCCACCACTGGTTTGAGTGGTTTACTGATACATATTGAAATTATAGAAATTTCATTTTTTATTATTTTAGGGATATCTGCTTAATATATATTGCAGCAAAAAACATGATCAATATATGCAAGATATAAACCATTTTATAATCAAGTTACAAATTGAGGTTTCTTGGTTTTCATCTCTTATTTCTACCAGATTTCAAGAATCAAGATTTAGTTAGACTTGAGCAATCTGCATGACAAAAAAAAGTATGTTCTCTGAAATGAGACAATGTTTAGGGATATTTTGATAGAACTGCAAAATAGACAAGAATGTCTAAGGAAATTTTCTATGAAGGAAAAAATACAACCAATAGAAAGCTGGAGCTGGAAGGGAAAATTATGGGATAAGGAAATGAATTATATCGGCTACCTATTTTTTTCTCTTAGGGAAGATCATACATATTTTATATGGCAAGTTGAGTTGATATACATTTGAGTTGCTAGTGTACTTTGTGTCACATCCAATAATATAATCATCCTAATTTGAAACTATTTTCAAGTCTGATTGGGGAGAATGGTGAATTGGATTCTGTATGAGGGTCAAGAGAATTTGGTATGCCATTAGCAGAAAAATCCAGTTGAATGCAACCAAATGATTTGTGGAACCATGTGACCTTCTTCAGCAAACATCTGCCCCATGTGTGGTCTGTCCCTCAAACAGGCTACAAAAATGTGGCTATAACAGAGAAATTCCCATAGCAACAGAAGTCAGCAAACCCAGTCATTTCATAGTCAAGTTTTATTATTATTTGACATTTAAATGTTTGAAAAAAAAGTTATTTCATTAAGTTAACCTAGCAGATGTTAATGTTCAAGGCAGTGCCAGACATTTAAAAATATTTAAAAGTGCCAAACTTAAATGTCTATATTCTTGCTACTTCTTACTTTTGTAGACTATGTCTTACATTGGGATTCGGTTGGAATTTCTGATGTAAAGGTGAGAAATATATGAGAAATATATACTTTCTTTTGGAAAGTTTCCTTATTTCCCATAAATGAATTTCCAAGTCAGCTATTAATATGGTGCTTAACTGAAATACCAAAACATTTCAACATACAATTCTTACAATATTTAATTACAAATCAGAGCTTCACATCTTCCATGCTTCCCCCAGCCCCCTTTTAAGCCATCTTCAGATATTCCAGTCTGGATTCAATGGGTTGACAATTGTTGGACTGGTGCTGTACTGGTGCTGAGTCCAGAATAGAACCTCCAAGACATGATTCATCTTCTTTTGCTTCTTGCTCTTTCCAGCCATACAGGGATGGCTAATCTCATTAGCTGGCTCTGGTGTGGGCTTTCAATCAGTATCTGATTTCCCCTTTTTCCTCACTAGTTCGTGTGCTATTACAAATGTTTGGCAACATGGATGCCTCCATACTGTCTTCCACACTGTTTCCTTTGACACTGATATACAGATGGTTGCATACAGTATGGTTCCTACCTTGCTTTGTTGCTCTACTAATCAAAAAAATTGGAAGCAGGTTATGCTGTTGTTCCTAAATTCTTTAGTAGCTTCATAGAAATTTTGCAGTAAGGTAGCCCAGCTTCATAAAAACAAAATAGCAATATTTATACAGGCAAAGTTAAAGAAATAGAAAAGAAAAAAAAAGAAAGAAAGAAAAGAAAAAGGAGAGGAAGTTTTGCAACTCTGGGAGAAAGCGGAAAACAAGGGCAGCGTATTTCTTCCAGCATGGACAAAAATTAAAAGAGTGTCCATTGGGAAATGGAAAGGTTGAATGGTGCCTGATCTTCTGGGGTTAAGGGTAATCTATTAACTTAACAGGCATAATAGGTTCAACCAGAAACTGCTGGCCTGCATAGTACAAAACAATCTTGAAGTCCAGAAGTCCAGAACAATGTTGATGCCTAAGGCAGCAAATAGCCACAGGATGAGAAAGGTTATGCCAGACATTGCAGTCTTTTGGTGCTGGGCTTGCTATTAGAATGAAACAAAGCTCAGCAAAATATGTTTTCTGTGATGGCCCGAACCACCTCCTTTCTTGGTCTGAAAACAGTTCTGAGTTGAAGCTGAAACTATAGTAAGCTCTTTCATTTCTCTACTGGGGAAGGAGAGGATGTTGGGCCAAGCAGCAAGTGTGAATCCCTCTCATTTCTAAAGAGGCCAATGAAATTAGACCTCTGCTAGGTGAATATAATCTAACAGCCCCAATCCATAAGTAAGTTGGTTGGCCGATGTATGTGGATGTCTGCAATGTCCGGTAAAGTTTTCAAGCAGCAAACAGAAAGACTGGATGGAAAGCTTTCTTTTATAAACGTGTTTTCATAAAAATAATTTATGCAATGCTGACATCTATGGGAGAGTCAGATGTGAAAATATTTCCAAAACAGAGAGTTAGAATAGAATAGAATTATTTATTGGCCAAGTGTGGTTGGACACACAAGGAATTTGTATTCGTGCAAATACTCTCAGTATACATAAAAGAAAAGATACATTTGTCAAGAATCATAAGGTACAACACTTAGTGATAGTCATAGGGTACAATAAACAATCAAATCGAACTAAGAAACAGTCAATATAAATGGTAAGGATACAAGCAACAAAGTTACAGTCATATAGTTACAAGTAGGAGGGAATGGGTGATAAGGAGTTATGGGAAGATTAACAGTAATAGTAGTGCAGACTTTGTAACAGTTGAACAGTGTTGAGGGAATTATTTGTTTAGCAGAGTGATGGCTTCCGGGGAAAAACTGTTCTTGTGTCTAATTGTTCTGGTGTACAGTGCTCTATAGTGTGATTTTGAGGGAAGGAGTTGAAACAATTTATGTCCCGGATGTGAGGTATCTGTAAATATTTTCACGGCCACTTTTTGACTCGTGCAGTATACAGGTCCTCGATTGAAGGCAGGTTGGTAGTAATTGTTTTTTTCTGCAGTCCTAATTATCCTCTAAAGTCTCTGTCTGTCCTGTTGCCTTGCAGAACCAAACCAGACAGTGATAGAGGTGCAGATGATAGATCAGTAATTCCTCTGTAGAACTGTATCAGCAGCTCTTTGGGCAGTTTGAGCTTTCTGAGTTGGCGTAGAAAGAATATTCTTTGTTGTGCTTTTCTGATGAAGTTTTTGATGTTAGGTATTCATTTTAGGTTATGTGATATAGTAGAGCCTAGTAATTTGAAGGTCTCTACTGTTGATACTGTGTTATCTAGCATTGTAAGAGGTGGTATGGGAAGGTTTCTTCTAAAGTCTACCACCATTTCTACAGTTTTGAGTGTGTTCAGTTCCAGATTAATTCAGTTACACCATGAGGCAAGTTGTTATGACCTATCTGTATGCGGATTTGATAAATAATATTGGAAGCAATGAGACCAATCACTATTGTTTCATCAGCAAACTTCAGTATTTAACTGATGGATCGTTTGAGATGCAGTCATTGGTATACAGGGAGAAGAGAAGTGAAAAGGCACACCACACAGCCTTGAGGGGGCCTGTCCAAATTTTACAGGTATCAGATGTGATTGCCTAGCTTCACCTGCTGTTTCCTGTCTGTTAGGAAGCTTATGATTCCACTTACAAGTGTGTTCAGGTACACCTAGTTGGTTTAATTTAGGGTCTGGAATGATGGTATTGAATGCTGAACTGAAGTCCACAAAGAGGACCCTTGTGTAGGTATTTGGAGATTCAAGGTGTTCTAGGATGTAATGCAGAGCCATATTAACAGCATCATCTATGGATCTATTTGTTCAGTGTGCAAATTGCATGGGATCTAACAATGGATCCGTGATGGTTTTCAGATGGGACAGCACAAGCTTTTCAAAGATTTTCATAACTACAGATGTTAGAGTAACTGGTCTGTAGTCATTCAGTTCCTATATATGTAGTTAGTTGATAGTTCGCTGGTTGATAAGTTTTAAGCTGTTTTTATATAAAGAAACACACATCTTCCAGTATTTGCATAGGTAGCCTTTATCCAGAGAGAATAGCAATAAATTTCTAACAGGAAATAATATGTAATTCTAAACAAGGACAGAAGAATAATATTTAAAGAACTAGAAATTTAATCTGGCTAAAACATGTTATAATCAGGATCTAGTCTGCATTGTTTCCATATAATGTTTTGAACTGCTGTGGAACAGAAAATGTGATTTTTCCTTTACCTGTCATGAAATGTTTATAGAACTAACAACTCATTCTAGCAAATATATTATGTAAGACCTCTTAGATCCTAGTCTACAGCTTTCTTTTTTTTTAAAAAAAATGGCAGTTTTAATTCTTTATTAATGCTTCCTTAATGAGGTAATGTGGTGTTTCACATACTGAGAGTACCTCACATTGTTAATTTATTATCTTGCATTTCCATAAACTCACAGATTTACCATACATTTTATAAGAAACTTCAATTGAGTACTTTGTTCTTCTGCTAGTATTCCATTGCCCATTAATGTTGTTTGAATGTATTGGCTCTGCTTTCGAGCATACAGTACATTCATGTATCACATGGTCACACAGAAAGAGCAAAACTGAAGTCAGGAGAAGAAACACGAGGCATTTATTGTTAAAGCCCATGTCACACTGCACCAACGGATGGAAAGAGTATGTAAAATGGAGAAAAACACTTGCCATCCATTGATTAATGCGATGCATCCATTCTGTACTCACGGTGTCCGTTTTTCATGCTCTCTATCCGTCCAGCATCCGTCTACTGACATTTCATCCGCTCAAAAGGTTTTGAGCTGCTCAAAACATTTTGAGCGGAAAATGTATCCAACGCGTCCGTTCTGCATCCGCAACACATACGGGGGATATCCGTTCTGCATCCGTCGTCATCCGTTAGGTGTCCACTACATCCGCTAGGCATCCGCTGCGCATCCGCACAACTCAAATCCGCTCCAGCGGTAATCGGACACAGGGAGGAAGCAGAACGGACGTGGAACGAACGCGCAGCATTAGTAGAACAGACGGAGAAAGGATGAAAGCGGATGCAGCTCGCAAAGAAAGCATAAAAACGGAAAAACATTCACAGAGAGGACCTAGAGGACTCTAATATCGGATATTCAAGGATGTCTAGAGGATGTCTTATGAGGAATGCAAAAGGACACATAGTGGAAAACCCTATATTTTCCTATTAAAAAAGGGAGCCAACTCACCTGGATCTCACTTTCAGAACCAGCAGCCTGCTGGTGGCAGACCGCTGCAGGGCCTTCCATTCTGCCGTCTTGCTCTTCCACAGCATCCAGTCAGTGTCCGACGATGGATCGTAACACAGTCCTTTTGGTATGCCACCATCGTTCTGCAAGGCAGTCGAAGCGCATTCTAACAGGCTCTTTTAACTCTACTACGGGAAGAAAAAGGAGGCAGCCAAGAAAGCGTCTCGGGTCCGAAGATGGATCAGGAGAAGAGCCAAGTATGGACTGTACAACAAGCTGATCGGTGGAGCTCAGGAACAGAATGACTACTCGTGCATTCCAGAAACTTCATGAGGATGCCCCCAGCCATGTTTGGATGAAGTTGTGGAGTCGGCTGCGACACCCAGGTTGACCAAGCAGAGCGACCAACGTTCCGGGCCCAGCCTGGACCCTGGGCTCAAGGTGGCACTGATCTGCGCCACCTGTGCCCAGGGACACCCGTAAAGAGCATGCACGTATCGCCTGCTGGAGGGTGGCCACTAAACACCAATCAGCATTGGTGAACTCAGAGAGTGGTGGCAGGCGATCATCGAAGGCGAATACCTGAAGGCAGCTCCTCAGTGCCCCTCCACTGAAAGGAAGGCGGAAGAAAGTTGTCAACGGAGCTAGTGGTATCAGAGAGTGGAACTTGCCACACAGCCAGGTGGAGCAATAGATGGCAAGCGACGTGGCCTGCAATGTGCCAGCCAATCGGGGTCCACTTATTTCAACTACAAGGGCTTTCTTTCAGCATCAAATCCTCGTTCTGCCATGGTCGCATGCTGAACCACAAGTTCCTGTACATTTCTTCAGCAATGTGATCAGCTGTCAAGATGCTCAGGTATACAACGCCAGTGACCTCAAGGAGGGGGCTGGAAAAGGCAACCTCATCATGGGCTTCCGCATCTCCAGATCCCCTGCTCGCAACGCACGCAAGATGTTGCCATACTTCATCTGTGGGGGCATGACAACTGTCTAACTCGTCAGAAGCCTATTCATGAAGCCCTACACTTCGCAGTGAGCCTCACCCGTGGAAGAGAGGATTCAAACTACAGGCCTCGCAGGGGCAAGGCGGGTGGTGGAGACGCCTTTGGCAGATCCTGGCCAACAGGTTCCGGTAGCTTTCTCACCAGCCATGCAGCATCGCCTCAGGAGACACGTGAAGGAGGATCGTGGAAAGCTTGCTGATCCTGCATCAATCTCATGTGCATCGGCCGCTACAGTCCAGATCTTGTAGGAACAGGCTGCGTGACCTCCCCAAAGGCAATGGGGACATGGAACCTGGTGAATGGAGGCAGAGGGCGAAAACGCTGATAGACACTGAGGATGTTGCAAGCCCCCAACAGAGCTTCACAAATGAAGGGAAGAAGCAGCACAACCTTTCTGAAACACGGTGCAACTCCCCAGCTGAGCAGGGGAAGTTGGGCACAGCACAAAACAGATGTAATAGATGATTAATTGGATGCCTTCCTTCAGCCTGTCTCAATCACACTGATGAGATTGGGCCATATATGGATGGGCCTACAATGAACAGAGCATTTAATAATGAGTTGTGTTTATGTTTGACATGTGTGGATGAAGAATGTTTTACCACTTGTTATTGATAATGAAGGGCATAGGTGTGGCACCTGGGAGGGTGGACCGGTACAGTCCCACTAAATGCTTGCACTGGGGGTTTATCTATCCCACATTATCTAACCCATGGCCAGCAGCTATCTACCAAGGTCCCACAGCTATTCTTAACTCCATCCCAACAAGCATGCTAAATGCCTAAACCATTTCTAAAAGTTTCCACCAAAGATTTATTTACAATAAATGAGAGGAAGTTGTGAAAGGCAAAGATAACTTTATTAATACCACAAGCTGTAAAAGAAATGCCCAAGGGTCAAAGTGCCCAATAAAGTTACAAAGTAGCCACACCAGTCTCTGGCCTCTTCTCTGTCACTCAGAGTGTGCCCTGTCTCAGGGTTGAAAGGTCGAGGCTGCTGTGGGGTGGATGCTGAATGGATTGCATGGTCCTGAAGCCCCACTGGGGGTTCCTGGCCCCCGAGAGGTCAATCAGGTGGCTGTGTGTTGAGGAAGCTTCTCAGAACAGCTGGCTGGCCCGTGATGTTGAGAAGCTCCTTCCTCCATGCCAATGGGTGTCAGTCCAATAACGACGACAGAATTGTACAGAGGCCGGGCTTGGCACTGTGGGGTTTGGAGGAAGGAGCAGTGTAGGTGGGGTTGTCTGGTCCTGGCACTGGGTGAGGACTGGCGTGTGGTGGGCATCGTGTCGTCAGTGGCAGGCAGTGGCGGGGTGGCATCGGTGCGGCATCAGTGCAGCCGGTGGCAACTGGTGGGCGTCCGATGACGGCCGTGCCTGGACCTGGGAAGGGCTGCTGCCCTGTGCTGCTGACGCTCTGGTAGCCGTAGCAGCTGGTAAGGTGAGGGCCTGTGGAAAAGCCTTGGAATGGAGGTGACATCACCTGGGGTGGAGGAGCAGACCTGGACTGGGTGGGAGCAGGTTCATCTGGATCTGGAGGGTTGTGAAGCAAGCTCGAGTGATCCGGTCCTTCAACCATTGGTAGCTGGGTTCCGCCATGTTCATGAGGGTCTGGTTGACATAGAGTGAGGAATGGGATTGCGGTTGATGGAATGGGGCGTTGGTGTGTACCAGCTAAGAGGATATTATGCTGCTCGCGGATGGTGTCCCGGATCTCCAGCAGGACAGTGTGGCTCTGTCCCTCCTGTTGGCTCTCTTCCTTTCTGTGGAGGTGGAGGCTGGGGGTGGATGCAGGTTGGACTGTGGTGGAAGAGTGCCGTGCTCCTTTCTTCCACTACACCAGGGAGTCTCCACGACGCTCCGCCACAGTTGTCGGAGGGCGGGTTTCAGGCGGGGTGTGGGTTGGAGTTGGGTGGGGTGGGTGTGTGGTGTGTGCCGTAGGACACTTAGGCGTTCATCTGTGGATACGCTCCACAGAAAGCTGCCTGGTAGACAGGAGCTGTTAGTCTCGGCCTGGAAGAGGATGGCTCTCAGCAGGCTGCCTGAGAGAAAGGGTGGTGGTGGTATCTCACCCTACAGAAGCTGCACTTGGCCATGGACAATTAGGTCTCTCTGTCCGTTCGAGCTTGACCACGACTGGCCAGATTTCTTGAGTTGTAACCTTCCCAGACCAAGGTGTCCATGTGTTCTCACCAGACCGCAAGAGCATCATCGAAGTGCTAGGCCCAGGTTCTCCGCCTTCACTCTTCACAAAGCAGCCTGCGTTCCTTTTTGGTGTCCCTAATAGAGGCCTGTGTCCCATCTGCAAAGATATTCATTCTCCTCTCAGCCACTCCAGCACCTCATCTCGATGTGTTCCTGCCTCGATGGAAGTATTGCTCCTCTCCCTGTCTCACGTCTGCTTCTCTCCTCCCCTTTGGCAGGACACATGGCCCTCATCAGAGGGGCTTCAGGTGTAGGGGCTGCTCTCTAACCACACGCAGGCAGCAGCACCAGCAAGGATCTCATCAAGCAGCAGCACCAGCAGCACCAGCAGGAACATCATCATCAAGCAGCAGCAGCAGCACCACAGGACCAGGATCAGCAGCAGCAAGGAAGCAGCAGCAGCGCCAGCAGGACGCAAGGAGCACCAGCGACGGGCCAGGAGCACCAGCAGGACCAGGAGAACCCAGGCGAGGAACTCAGGCAGGACAACAAGAAACCAGGAGAGATGAGCAGGACCAGCAAGGACGAAGCAAGACCAGGAGCACGAGCAGGACCAAGCAGGACGAGAGCAGTCTTCATGCAGAGTAGCACCAGCAGAGGCATCACCGCCAGATAGCAGCTTCAGCAGAGTAAGCACGCAGCGAAGCATCACCGCCAGAAGCAGAATAAGATCGGGAGCACGCAGAGACATCAGAGCAGCCCAGCAGGAAGCACAGCTCAGAAGCATTCAGCTATAGGCACTAGCAGAAGCACAACCATAAGCATCATCATCAGCTCCTCCAGAAGCAGAAAGCATGCATAAGCCCCAGCCCCAGAAGAGTGAGCGCCATTGCTACAGGAAGCCCCCAGCAGAAGCAGAGTGAGGGCCAGGGGGTGGAGACGGTGGCCCTGTCCCTCTTGCCAGGGCTGGCGCGATGGCTGAGGCTTTCTCTTCTTCCCCATGGTTCGGGGTTGCGTGCTGGCAAGCAAAGGCTGGCAGCAGCAAGGCAGCACAAGCTTCAGCAGGCAGGCACCAAGGCTTGCAGGCAGGCTGGCCAGGCAGGCAAACAGCAAGGCTGGCAGGGAGGCTGGCAGGGAGCTGGAAGGTCAGGCTGGCAGGCAGGCTGGCAGCAAGGCTGGCAGGCCAGGCAGCAAAGGCTGACAGGGAGGCTGGCAAGGAGGCTTGCAAGGCAGGCTTGGTAGAGGGCGGCTTGCAGGAAGGCAAGGCAGCAAGGCCTGCAGCAGAGGCTTGGAGCAGCAGAGGCTCGGCAGGCAGGCAGGGCAGGTTCTAGGGCTTGGTTGAAGGGTCAAGTTTTCCAGGCTGGCAAGGGCAGTCGATGGTGTGTGCTGTTTTGAATGCATGTGTCCTTTGCGGTCGTCCTGGGGATGGTGACCTGCTTGCGAGCGTCGCGTCTGCCCTTTGATTATATCTGCGGGCTATGGCCAATGCATCCCAGCATGCGCAGTGAACGCTAGGCCATCCCGCGTAGGCTTCCGTCGGTGTCAATCTGGCGCTTGCTTTTATGCTGGCTCGGGTGCGTGGTCAGCTGTTGGTGTCTTGGTTCTGGCACGGTTATGGTTGATGTCTCTTTCTGTTCGCGTCTGCTTTTGCTGCGGCCTGCCCCTATGAAAGCCTTGCGGATGTGTCCATCCACTCTCATCGCTGTCCATCCACTAGGCTCCGTGGAGCATCCGCTTTCCATCCGCCCTGCGTCCGTCCGGTCCCCGTCACCGTTCCTTTCCCGTGTTTTCGCGCTGATTTCTATTCCTTTCCGTGTTATCCGCTCTGGTTATGCAAATTTTTGCCCCTTTTGAGAGCGGTTAACAACGGATGGAACATTTTTTTTGTCCGCTGTGTCCTTTTTACAAACGTTTTGCATTCGTCGGCCAGTGTGACAGGGCCTTAACATTTCATATCCCTGGCTAGCAAAGATCTGGATTCCCCACCCATCTCATTATCCTTAACAGTCTTGCAGTTTGTATTTTTTTTCCTTATCTCTAATTGTATATATTAAATTTTTGTAGTCTGTGATCTTGCTTTGCTCTCTCCCTTTCTCTCAATAAATCGATCTCTCAATTCTGGGATAAGTTTGTACTGCCTACCTTAATTGTAAATATTTTCAAATTGGACCTTTTTTGCCTGTGCCTAAATGGTTGTGGAACATTTTCAAGGCAACAGGAGAGACAGATATGAATAGTGATGTCCTTACTTGTATGTATTGATTATGTGTATATCTATAAAGGAGTGCCTGGTTGGAGCTTCAATCTGTTTGGGAGAACTGGACAGAACTGAGGGCTCAGCAGATGATTAAAAGTTCAGTTGCTTTGCTTTGGTAAAGATGCAAGGAATTATTCCTCTATGAAGTGTTGCACAACCCTAATGGAAGAGTAGCTTTGTAGCAGTTTGGTTCACATTCTGCATAATGTCAACTTTGCAGGATAGTTTAGACAGGAAGCACATCCAGGTGAACTAATTTTACTTTATTGTAAGATTAACAACATAATATTGTAAGTTTGAAAATACATTTCTCTCCTGTCATCTACACAGCCTAAGAAATTAGGGAGGGTCCTTTTTGCTATGTTCACATTCCTTCTGCGAGTAGGCTACCTGTTATCCAAGCATTGCCCTGATTGCAACTTTTCCCTCTATTTCCCAAAGTTGTTCCCACTTACTATTACATGCAACAGGCTTTTGTTCAGGCCTAGTTGGTCTTTCTCATAGTGAAGTAGCTGATGAAATCAGAATGGGCTCATTTCTGTGTCTTCTGGAAGTAGAGCAAATAGTGATGATGATGAGACATATTGCCTCATCAAGTGCAAATCTGACAGGCTTAGCACAAGGGATCTTTTGACATTGTTCTGTATGGAACTTGGTAGGTTCCAAGTCCCTCATTCTGACTGGCTGAAAAGGCCACTTATGGATTGGTTGATTAAGAACCAGTCCGGGAAGCCACCAAACGGCGGAAATAGTTAAATGAGTGTCATTGGTTACAAGCCGCAGGCAAGCCGCTATATAAAGGGCTGCCGCGGCTTGGACTATGTCCGTATTTTTTGCCTTGCGAGTTTAAATAAAATAGTTGTTGTTTGGAACCCAATCTCACATGTTTCTTTCCGGACGGAACAGACATTTTCTATTAAACCGAGAAATCAGGTGGGCTCTCCCTAGCTGTGTTAATAATACCCAGTGGGGTGAAATCCCCCATGCTTTCCTTTCAGATGAAATTCAAATGGGGACATCAGGGAATCTGCAGATTCTCTAGATGATAATTCACACGAAAAATCTTTGGTGCCTCATAATTAAATAAGAGCAAGAATATCACCCATGTGAATTTCTCCAAAACCTTTCTCATTTAAAAGAATTTCTAAAGAAATATAGTACACAACTCATTTATTATTTGAAAGCCAACTGTATAAAAAAGAGACAGATCAATATCTTGGTCACACATTAGATGAATGGCCTGTTTGGATCCATACATTGAAAGAACATATTTCATGTGTGGTCAGAACCCAAATGTTATAGCACAGCTCCTTATCTGAAGAAAACTGTATAATCAAGAACTGCATGTGTAAAATTGATTGAGGAATATATAGGGGTGATACACAAATATGATTTTACTTCTGCTTTTTACAACTATTTTGTTACACACAGTCCTATTATTTGTTACACACAGTCCTATTATATGTACTTTGTATTCTGATATGGCCAAATGCTAATTAATAAAGTGTTATTATTATTATTATTGTACTCAAAAATAACAGTATATACAGCAGATGAGATAACCATGATGGGTTTCATATCACACATGACTAGTCAAACACTTCCCAAGTGTTTAGGACTGTGTGATTTATCGGCGGATTATGTGAGCAGATCCCAGTAAGGTGGCTTTCTGCAACTGACCAATGGTGATCTTGTCAGTGCCAATTATTTTTAAGTGCTTGCCTAGGTCTTTAGGCACAGCACCCAGTGTGCCAAGTACCACTGGAGCCACCTGCACTGGTTTATGCCAGAGTTTCTGCAGTTCAGTCCTCAAGTCCTGATTTCTGGTTACTTTTTCAAGTTGTTTCTGGTCGATTCTGCTATCACCAGATATGGCAATGTTGATGATCCACACTTTTTTCTTCTCCACAATTTTGATATCCGGGGTATTGTGTTCCAGAACTTTGTCAGTCTGTATTTGGAATAATCACAATAGTTTTGCATGCTCTGTATTATTATTATTATTATTATTATTATTATTATTATTATTATTATTATTATTATTATTATTATTATTGTTGTTGTNTTATTATTATTATTATTATTATTATTATTGTTGTTGTTGTTGTTGTTGTTGTTGTTGTTGTTGTTGTTGTTGTTGTTGCTGCTGCTGCTGCTAATGCTAATGCTAATGCTAATGCTGTTGTTGTTTCAGTAGATGAAAAGAAGACTGGTACGAACAATGAATATTTAGCTTTAATACTAGCTTTTTGGATATATAATATTCAGATAGAACCAATGCAGGGAAATCCTAAAGGTGCGTCAATCTCTTTTTAATTATTGTATGTTTCCCCCCTTTATTCCCTATGCTACTGTTGACCAATTGCTCCTTTCAAAACACAACTGTGAGAGCTAATGTTCCAACCCAAAATACCAGTTTATTGCCTATGTCCATCATCTATCACTGATGGTTCTCAGGACTCCATCTGAAGAAGTATCCCAGGTTTTAGTGAGAAAAGATTGTCATGGCATTTGAGTTCAATTTTCTCCCCAATTATTTGTGCATCCTTTTTCTGATACAGGACAGACAGTAAGGGTTTGCTGATGTATAACAAGACACATTTTCCCAGGGAAGTGAGATAACAGCATATTTGCCCATTCCCAGCTGGACAGGTATATCCAAGGATGAAGACAGCCACTTTCATTGAGTTCTCATTATATTAGACAAAGTAAGTCAGCTTTGCAGTCAGCTGGTGTACAAGATCAGCTGTATTTGTAAGAAAATAATATATTCTGTAGTAGACACTTGGAATTGGCTTCTGTTTATAAATGCATAATTGAACACCTGGCATTGCAAAACCCCACAGTATGATAATTTTCTCAGTTTTGTAGGATAATTTCCCTTCAAGGCTTCATTTTTTTTTCCAGCATGAATACCTTAGAAGAGGTAAAGGCCATTGCAATTAAGCAGTTGTTATAATTTACTCACATAATTGTTCACATGATACTCTTTATGCACATAGATGCATGTATAGAATTAATTGATTAGGGCAGCTCTGCTCTTTTTAGCTATTTCTATTGAATTGTAAAGTCTGGCATATTTTTCCTAATGATTTCATCTTAAAAAGTTTCATATAGATTATTTGCTGAGCAGATCAAGACAAGGTACATTTTCTTCATAAACATTAGGAAGATGCTCAGAGGTTTTTTATTTTTATTTTTTTAAAGGGTTTTTAAAGGCTGGGGCAAAGAGTTCAGGCTTTTACTTGTTCATACAAATTATGAATTAACACATAAGCAATTTCTAGACATGCTGAGAGAGAAGGTTGTACTCTTAAAAAAAATTATAATATTCAAAGATAAAAAAACCTCACAAATTTTAAAAAGAAAGGTCTTTTTGATCCTTCTAGGAAAATCCATCTTCCCAGCCTTCATACATCTTACTATAGATTAACCAGAGATAATCCATGAATCTTTCAAAGACTTGTTATGGAAAATTCTCTTATATGGTCCTAGTAGTATCTATAGTGAAATAGATTCCTCTTTTATCAATAAAATGCATATTTAAACCCATCCTCATGTAAATCATGGGGTGTGACAGCTCAGTGCTTAACGACACTGAGCTTGTCAGCCGGAGAGCTGACAGCTTGGGTTAGAGCTCTGAGCTCTGTACAACAGGGTGAACTCCCATTATTTGCTCCAGCTCCTGCCCAACTAGCAGTTCGAAAGCATGCAAATGCAAGTAGGTACCACTTTGATGGGAAGGTAATAGTGTTCCTTGAGCCTCTGGCATATGACCATAGAAATTGTCTTCAGACAAAGCTGGCTTCCTCAGCCAAGAAACAGAGATTAGCATTGTGCCCTATGATCAGACATGACTGACAAGGAAACCTTTGCCTTTTCATGTACATCATGGAACAATATAATGCCTGATACTATGGATTCACAAATCTCAACTCTATTTTAGAAGCTCTGAAAAACTTTAGGAGCTTTGGCAGTTGTTTAAGCACCGGATGGGTGATTTGGACCTGGATACGTCAGGAGTGCCTATTCAGAACTCAGAAGCACACTATGCCAAATATTGTCCTGAGCATCTTTCAAAAAAACTTGTGAGAGGCAGGAAGACCTTCAAAAATGGCAGATATTCTTAAGCAAATTAACATCTTCATCTTCACATTTTGTCTCAATTTAGCCAAAGATTACATGAAAAAAATCCAGTGATTTTTTTTTTTTTTGGAGTTCTGTTTCCTTTGTAAGTGGTACAAGAAGAACAATGAAGCCTGCTTGAAAAAACTAGAGGTTTCTTTCAATTTCAAAAACTGTACTTGTTTTGCAGACAACATAAATATCTATAACTGAAGTGTCTTCAAGCCCTCTCCATTGTGTTCCAGGTGCCATGCTTTTCAAATGATCTCTGATATTGGTACTATAATGGAAGAAATTGTCTTGAATATTGGCACAAGGGAATCTGTCAAATTTCATTTATATGAGTTTTTCATTTTTCCAGTCTTAGGTTTACCTCACTCTGTTTTTGCAGCAGAAAGCATTTATTTTAAGATTCCATTTTTTGTGTACATATTTCTTTATATGCTGTTTGATATGCACTCTGATTCCATCAAGCATCTGCATATATTTTTTTCTCCATGGGCTTCATGAAAAGGTGCGCATATTTACATTTGTAACTATATCTGCCTTGTGGGATATAATGGGAAAATGGTAAATTCTGTTTCAATTGTTATAACTATTAGAGATATGTAAAGTAGACATAAACTGCTTTGAAGGTATTTTTTGTGAGAGGTAGACAATGGCCTATTCTGTAAAATACTACATTCATCAATCCCCTCTCCAGATAGTATAGTATATTTACTATTATTATATTTACTAATAGTATAGTATATTTACTATTGATAAGACTATCTAAAATTTGAAACAATCATGAAATTCCATTTTGGGGTTCTATTTCAAGTTATTGAATGTATGTATTTTTGTGTGCACTTGATTTTAATTGTTGGCTATATCAACATGCGAATAACATGCAGTATATGGCATGTTTGTGTTCACAAATAAGTTCAGAAAAGAGCAACTGGGTACTGATCTCAAAGTAGAAATATGATTAATGCACTTTTGAGTAGTAGACATGCCTAGCTTCTGGACAAAAATAGTATCCTGGAGCCTTGATGGTACAATGGTTAGAGGGCAGTACTACTGGCTACCTCTGCTGCCTGCCTGCAATTTGACAGTTCAAATCCCACCAGGCTCAAAGTTGACTCAGCCTTCCATCCTTCCAAGGTAGGTAAGATTGTCGGGGGTAATATGCTGACTCTGTAAAATGCTTAGAGAGGTTGTAAAGCACTGTAAAACTGTATATAAGTTAAAGTGTTATTGCTGTTGCTATACTGGACACCCAAACCACATATATAATTTGTGGACCTCCTTGCCATTCCACATGCTCTAAATAGCTATTGTTCCAATTATGGTATTTGCAGCAGTATAAGTACATCACAACTAAGGCAAAAGGGACTGCTTTGGGACATTCTCCAATACAACAGTGTAACACAAAAAAATAAGATAGCTTATAAAGAACAATAGTTAAGAAGTGTTTGTATTGTTTTCTACACTGCAAAATATCTGGCAAATAATAAAAAGGAAAAAAATAATATGCACAGTAAATCAAATTTCTTTTAAAAAAAAAATAGGTTCACTATTGCATTATAGAAATGTGTAATGCTACAGAATATAAAAAGTATTTATTTAATCTGTGCAATCTATACTATATCTCAAAATAAGAATTTAGATTACCAATAAGATTGGATAAAACCTTTTTTAAAGAATTAGATCGAATAATAAGATGTTGTTTGGATGGGAAAAAAAGTAGGATAAAAATGAAATTGTTACAGGACAAAGAGAAAGGGGTGGCTTTGGACTCCTGACTGGGAAATGTTTATCAGGCTGTGGCTATGGTATGGATTAAAGATTGGATCAACCTAGAAATAGAAGAGTTTTGTTGTTAGAGGGTCACACTTGCGAGAGGGTGGTATAGTTCCTATGGATGGGAAATGAAACAGATGCATATTTTCAGAGACACATGATTAGAGATTCATTAATTCGGACATGGAACAAGATTAAAAATATCATTATACTAAATTACCGAACTGGTTGTCAACTATGGAAGCACAAATATAACCAAATGCAATGGATCTGGGGAAAAAGAGGAGCTACAAAGATCTATTAGACCCACAAGGAAGATTAAAAATGAGACAGAAATTACAGGAACAAATGTAAAGATAGATTGGTGGCCAAACATGCAAATCCAGGTGAGATATCAGAAGACAAAGAACAATTTCGTTTCTGTATGGAAAAGCATCAATTAGATAAAATTCTACAAGAAATGAAAAGAAAATGATTTTAAGAATATTTAACTTTCTGCTAAATTTTAAAATGGAAGAGGAGGTGGTCAAAGAGAAAACGGTGGTATGGGCGAAAATGTTGGCCACAATATGAACCGTGAAAATTGGTAGATAATGTGGGGATCAAATTAAAACTAATTACATCCAGAGCATACAAGGAAAATCAATACAAAATGTTCTACAGATGGCATCTTCTTTCCCGTTAGATTGGCAAAATGTTTACTCAGACCCAAATTGTTGGAAATGTGAAAAAGAAAAAGGCACTTATTTTCATACCTGGTGGACATGCCAGGAAGTGAAAATATTGGATACAATTAGCGAATGAATAGAAGAAATCATGAATCAGAAAATTGAATTTAATCTGGAAACTTTTTTATTAGGTATAATAACACAAAAATTCAGTAAAACAGATAGATATATGATGTTACAATATATAACAGCTGCAGGATTTCGATATCACAACTCTGGAAGAAAAAAAAGGTTCCACTGGAAGACATGGTTATAAAAAAAATAATAGATTGTATAGAGATGGACAGGCCAATGATGGAAATAAAAGACAGAGAAGATTCAATTATGGTTTACAATTTTTTTGTGCATCGATTTCATAGTCTCAATTACAGTTACATTACATAATACTCATATTATCAGAAATTGAATATCCTAGTATATTTATTAATCATCATTTGACTATAATTTTGTTCTTTCATACTTGTGAGATAGCTATACTTTACTTAGTTTATTTTATAACAATTCAAATAGTCCTTCCAAATCATTTCATATATATAATAATAATAAAACAGAAATACATCTTATATCATTCCTTATTTTCTATAATTCTACATAATCCTATTACTATATTTTGTTATCTAGCCATTGATAGAAAAGGCCCCAAATTTTGTAAAATTGTATCCTCTTGTTCTCTAATTTCAAATGTCAATCTACTCATTCAGCACATTCCAGTATTTTCTTGAAATTTCCTCTGCAATGGTATTTTTTATTTTTCTAATTTTAGAAATACATCCTAGCTGCTGTTAATACATTTACAATCAAATATTTTAAATCTTTGCTGTATGTATCAGTAGATTCCAATAAAAATATCTCTGGTTTAAATCTATGCTTTTTAGTCAGAGGACTATATGACACCCTAAGAGGAAAAGAATTTGTAAAAGTTGACAGAACTGAATAAGTGGCGTGTTTTTAAACAGATATGTCAAAGTAATGCTTTGTTTTATGTTTTTTTTTCTCATGGCTGGACTTCTATCGTGATTCTGCATTTGCTAACTGGACTGTTTTTTCTCTATTTATATTCTATTTTTTCTCTTCTTTTTTGACTTTGTAATATTTTAGGTTAGAGGCCTCCTTATAGTTTATACTTTGGTTGTTTTTTTTTTTAAACTTTTATTACGTTTTGTCTGGGAAAGGGAGGGAGATAGAGTAAAAACTTTGTACACTGCAACTAGAGGCTTGAAAATATCTTAGATGAAGCTGAGAAAGCTGAGAAAGAAAGCTCTGAAATTCTTTTTCAAGGACATTGCTACATGAAGATAGAGGGAGAGCATGGGAGAGTGTTATTGCAGGTGTTCTTCTGAGTGTCTAATCAACATATTGAATCTGTGCTTTGAAGTGTTGGAGAATAAGAGCTGATAATAGTGATATATATATAATAAGTGTCAGTCTGTGTTTTTTATTTTCTTAAGTTGGGTCAAACACCCCCCCTTACCAGCTGTACTGTTCATTTTTTCTTTTTAAAACCTTTATTTTTGTAATATTTTCATCTTTGCTTTGTATTTTAAAGGAAAAGCCTCAAATTTTCTTTTTTCTTTTCCTTTCTTCTTTGGGATTTTTTGTTTTTGATATGGCTTTTTTTTATTTTGAAAATTCTCAATGGATTAAGGTTTTGGAGAACCTGAAGAATTACTTTTATTTTTTTTAAATTCTTTTTTACATTTTGCTTTTTACACTTTTTTTTATTCTTCTCCTTTCTTTCTACCTTATTACTGATTGGATTAAGGCTAAGAAGAACCAATAGAATTTTTTTCCTTTCTTTTTATTATTATTGGGTTTTTCTCTCTACCATTCTATTTTTCATTGGATTATAATTGGTCTTTATAAACTGGATTAGGGTTTAGAAGAACCTGAAGATCCCAATTGTTTAAAATGAAGTAAGAAGTTTATAGCTTCTGGCTCCTCAACTTCTACTTCCACCTCCCCACCATCTGGAGGACAACGTTCCATTCAGACAATGTTAAGCAAGATAAAGATCAAGAAAGAGTGACTCTACTGATGATTATGCAAGGAATCCAAGACCTTAAAATAAAATCAGATACCATAAAAGAGAATAGAAAACACTGAGCAAAGAACAGAGAAAACTGATGAAAAGGTTGAGAATATTCAACAAATGATGGTGAAGTATGATGAGAGTCCAAAAAATTGAAGAAGATAAACAAGAAACAAGAAGTTGGAGATATCGATATCAGGTTAACAGGGGTGAACAAGATTAAAGTGGGATACTGAAATGGGAGATAGACAGATCAGGATTCTATCTCAGATTTCAAAACATAGAGGAAGAAAAAGGAACAAATCTAGCTGAGATAATGATAGAAATATTGGCTGAAGCTTTGCAAAAACAGAAAGAGATGATGGATGGAGTAGATGAGGTATACCGAGTTTTTACAATATATGCAATGAGAAATAACCTACCAAGAGAAGTTCATATCAGATTTACAAAAAAAGCCATTAAACACACAATTTCCAAGTGGTAAGAGAGAAAACATTGAAATACAAAGAGGGGATTGTGGTTTTAAAGCAAATACCTGAAGAGTGAGAGAGATGAGAATATCATATTTTGACTAAAATGCTATTGAAAAAAGAGGTAAATTATTAGATGGCTATCCCAGAAGGTTATGTTTACATGGCAAGACATATAAGAATTGACTCAATCGAGAAAGCAGAATTATTTTATGCAGAATTTTTTGGAAGGAGAGAGGAGGCAGAAAAAGAAGATTTCACTAATTGAATTTCAAGATGACCAAATGGAGATTGAAAGAGAAGGCGCAGTAGGTGGATCGGTGGAGACTAAAGAACAACGTGAACCAAGATCTATGAGAGCTGCCAAACCTAATTATAAAGCATAATTATGGAAGAGAAAACTGATTACAATGAATATAAATGGACTTAATTCAGCTGTTTAAGAAGAAGTTTTTTTCACAGATTAGAGAAACTAAATTTATATAATTTGTCTGCAAGAAGTACATATTTAAAAACAAGATGAACAATTGCTGAATAAGCCAAATTAGGGAAAATATTTACTTCTTTGACTCAATGTAAGAAAAGGAAGTGGTTTTATATATCAAAGAGACCATTTCAGCAAATTAATTTATTACTGATGAAGACGAAGAGTATTATGGTGGAATAATGGATAATATACGAAAATACTCTTGATTGCAATTTACACTCCGAATGATAAACAAGAAGAATTTTATAAAAAAATTACACATGAAATAATTGAACTGGACTATGTCATATAATTATGATGGGAGATTTCAATGGGATTGTAGACAATAAACTGGTCTATATAACAACAACAACAAAGCAAAATAGGAAGACTCTCCCCAAATCCTTTTTTAAAATGATAGATGAAATAAATTTAAAGTATATGGAGAGAAGAAATGTTAAACCACAACAATACACTTTTTACTCAATAAGACATTTAACATGGTCCAGAATAGATATGATTTGGACTTCAACAGATTATATCTAATATTCAAGAAACAAATATCGAAACAAGTACTTGGGCAGACCACAATCCAATGACAATTAATGTGAAAGAACAAAAAGAAGATCGAGATGGACATTAAATAATACTATTCTAAAGGAGAAGGATTTATACAGCGAATGGAGAAAGAATTGATTTTTTTCTTTCGAGAAAATAAAAGAGATACTTTCATTTCAAACATATGGGACACCAATGAAGGTTGTTTAAGGCTTATAATAGACTACACAAGGAAAAGGAACTTAGGAAAAGGAATTCTTGAAGCTTTAGAGATGAGGTAAACAAGACTCGAAAAGAGCACGACAGAAAATGCACAGAAGAAAGACATTGAGCTTAAATGGATATAATAAAATAGATGATTTTAAGTGATAAAGAAGAATTAACACAGAAAATTAGAAGTGATTAAACGAATTATATTGAGATGCAAATAACCAGGTAGATTGCTTAGCATACAAATTGAGAAGAAGAGATCAAGGAAAATTGCCACAGTAATAGATGATCAAGGTCAAGTTTGCCATGGCAATTAAAGGATGAAGGACATCATTGAGCTTTTATGGGAACTTATCATGAACAGGAATTTGATGAGGAAAAGGTTAAACAGTATTTCAGGTGCTAAGTTACTAAGATACCAAGAGGACTGAAAAAAATGTTAGACAAAGAAATATAACAATGAGAGTTACCAAAGCACTTAAGAAAACCAACAAATGAGAAGGCACAGGCCCAGATGGACTTCCGGGCAGAATTTCTACCGAAACCATTACAAGCAACGCTGAACCTTCATTGTAGATCATGTGAGTTGGATGCTAAGAAAAGAAGTTACCTAAAAATGTCAGAAGGCCTACATTACATCATTCAAAATGAAGGAGATGAGTCATTACATTAAGATTAATATAGACCCATTCTTTATTAAATGCAGTTATTAAAATTCTTCGCTTCAATCTTGGCAGGAGACTCAAAAAAAATATTTAAATATTTTATTCATTGGACCAAAAATGCGATTTCTTCAAGAGACAATAATTTTAAAGATATAGTGAAGTAATGATTGGACCTTTGAGAATATGTATGAGACTTCAATGAAAAACAAAGTGGTCTTTGTATAATTTACGATGACAAAAGATTTAAGATCTAATGTGAATGGAGATTTCATGTTTTATTATTGGAACAGATGGCCGCTTGCCAGAAAATTTATTCAAGCATACAACCGCATATCATTATAACAACGGCAAGGTTATGATAGGGGAACTTAACAGACCTATCATATAAGAAAAGGTACAAGATAAGGTTGCCCACTATTCATTTTGCTATCATATTAACTTTGGAGTGTTAAATAGAACATTAAGACGAAAGGTATAAAGAATGAAATTTAGAAGGCAAGATTTAAATTGCAAGTTTAAGTTCATTTTGCAATTGGATTGGCTTTTTTAGAAGAGCCCTCTAGAAATAGCACCAAAAGATATTGGGAAAGATAGAGGATGATGGCGAGGCGTGGCCGGCCTGAAATAAACAAAAGATAGACAAGATTGACAAAGATAATGTTACTAAGACAAAAAGAAGAATTGAGTTGCATTGAAAGTTCAGGTCACGCATAGGCTTAAGCAATTGGGGATACATTTGACAGCAGATTGTAAGTACATTAAAAAGAGAACAATTACATAAACTTAAAAGGCCTGTCAGACACTGCCCAATGGATGCAAAATGGACACACGAACGAGAAAAATGTTTCAACCGTTTTATCGCTCTCAGAGGGGCAAAAATTTGCATACGGAGCGATAACACAGAAAGACGAGCGGGGAGGACGCAGAGGGATTGAAAGCGGATGTGGGAACGGGGCCGCGGATGGAGAGATGAGGTGGATGGCTCCACAGAGCTTCGGGGCCTCAGCAAAGCGGATGCGGAACGGATACATCGGATTGCAGAAATGGATGCACGTGGATGAAGCGGGCATGCAACACGGATGCACAGCGGAATTGCACAGAGGAGCCTGCAGAGCGAGTCGCATAATTGCACATGCGGGGAGGATGCATTGCGTCAGTCCCCGCAGATATAACGGAAGCGCTCGGACAAGGTCACCATTAGAGGAAAAGAACCTTTCCAGACACATTCGACTGCGCTTGCCTGTCTGCCTGATAGTCTGCTGGCAAAGCGCTTGCTGCCAGCCCTCCCTGCCAGCCTTGCTGTCTGCTTGCCTGCCAGGCTTGTACCAGCAGTTGGCTGCCAGGCCTTGGTGACCTAGCCTCTGCCAGCCTTGGTTCATGCCTGCCTGCCCAGCCTTGACCTGTGCGTGCCAGACTTCCGGTGGCAGCTTTGTGCCAGCCTTTGCCAGCCTTGGTGGCACTTGCCTGCCTGCCAGCCTTCCTTGCAGCTTGGTGCCTGCCTGCCCGCCAGCCTTTCTGCCAGACCTCCTGCAGCCCTTCTTGCAGTCTTTGGTTCTGCCAGCTCCCTCCAGCCAGCAACCCCAAACCAATGTTGAAGCAAAGCACAGCCTCAGCCATCTCTGCACAGACCCTTAGCAGAGGGACAGGGACTGACCATCTTGGCTCAGTCTGGTTCTGCGGGAGTTTACTGCATCACGGCTCACTCTTCTGGGACTGGGGCTTCTGTGCTTCTGTTTTTGGAGAGCTGATGGACAAGCTCAGGCCCTGCCTCATTCCTGGCTCCATGTCCCACTTGCTTGTTGGAGGTCACGAGCTGTTCTGGCGAGACTAGGGTTTAGCGCGGGTGACGCATGAGGATTGTGCAGGGATGCAGCAAGCTTACCTGATCTCACAAGTACTCTAGGCGCATGCATGCAATGGTGGTTGAGAAATACCTTGGAACCCTGTGGCACAGGATGCAAGGTGTTCTCCCCACCCGCTTGACGGACGCCTGTAGTTGAAGATCCTCTCTTTTACGGGTGAGGAGTTGGAAGTGTAGGGCTTCATTAGGCTAGGTTGTGAAAAGGGATGAAGGCGTTTGCAATCGACCACGATAGACAGTAGGGCACATCCATGTATTCTTCGAATGATGGCCTGCCACCACTTCTTTGACCACCATGCTGATAGGTGTTGTGGGTAGGCACCTCCAGCCATACTGCATGTCCCTGTAGGTGGTCCCTGGGCAGAGGTTGTGCCAGGTTCCAGGCTGGCCGAGAGGTTTGGTGTTTGTCTTGGTCAAAGCTGGTGGTTCAGCGCTGGCGAAACTTCGTCAAAACAAGGGCTGGAGCATCCTCATGAGTTCTGGAATGCGAGTGTTTCGTTTCCTGAGCTCCACTCAGCTTGTTTGTACAGTCATCCTCTGCTTTCTGGCGAACCATCTTTCGTACCCCAGAACGCTTCTTGGCGCCCTTTTTCTTTTCTGTAGTAGAGTTCACAGAGGGCCTGTGTGGCTTCGCACTGTTGCAAGAAAGGATGGTTTGGTTGCCAAAGGACTGTGTTTGATCACGGTGGGACATGACTTGGTTGTTGGAGAGGAGAGGCAGATGAAGCGCTGCAGAGTCTCAGCAGGGTGCTGGTTCTGAAGTGAGTCACAAAGATTGTGTTGCTCCACTTTTTATAGGCGTATAGGTGTCCACTTTGCATCCTCTAGGCAATCTCTAGGCATCATTAGCATCCTCTGACATCCTTAATATCGAGGTCACACTCTGCGACACCGTTTTTTCCCAATTTCTTACATGGCGTTTGTTTCCATGCTGCGTCATAGGATCTTTCTGCATCCGTTCTGCATCGTTTCGCGCTTTCCTTCCCTGAGTCCGAGCAAGAATTGCCGAGTTCGCATGCACAGCGGATGCCTAGGGAATAATAGCGATGCATAATGGATGCCAGACCGGAGTTGCGTAAGCGGAAGCAGACGGAAAGATTGGATACATTTTCGCCACAAAGGTTCTCAGCAGCTTTCCAAAATTTCTGAGGCAGGACGAAAAGTCAATAACGGATGCTGGACGGATTAAGGAGGAGCAAAGAGCAGGAAGTACCTGCATATACCAAGGATGGCAGCTTTTTTGTCCGTTTAATCACTCTTTGAATTGTTGATGCAGATGTGGACAGGGGCTTAACAACAGATACATAGACTTTGACGAATGGGAAACCTACAGTTGTCATATGGGAAGAAAGGATTTCAAACAATCAATGATAGATTTACCCAGAATTCTATATTTTGTTTCAAACAATACATTAGGCTTTGGAAGGGACTACTTTGAGATTTTAACAAAGATGGGTGTGTTAGAATATATATGGCAAGGTAAGGAATGCAATAAATTAATCTTACAAGTGCTAGGAATTTGAGGGGATATGGTCTGCCCTTAAATTGGAAGTTGTACACAAGGTACAAACTTGACATGGGTTAAGGAATAGATTACTTTAAAAAATTTGATTTGTTGGATTAGAAAGTAGGATTTGTCTGTTGGCGGTGCTGCCTTTTTATGGTATAAAGGGGAATAAATGCAGTTGTTTATTTTAGAGACATCATAGTACAGGAGTCTCTGTGGTTAAATTGGGCAAGGATTAAAAGACCAAATTATTTAAATTCAGTTAGGTTATCGATCTATTGAGCATTTTCTTATCACTATAACATTAAGAAGGACCAACAGTTTAAGACTATGGGAAATTATGAAATGAAAAGCGTTGAACTCTAATATCATGCAAACTGGGGACAAGTATAAAGATGGAATTTGTTTTCTTGGTGCGCAATACATTCAAGTATGAAAAAGATTTAAAGAGTTTCTACCATAATTGACTGATTTACGATAAGATTTTAGACAGGCTATTGATGAAAGGTAGATAAAAGACTTTTTTTGGATATTATTAGAAATTAACGTAGAAGAACAAATTAAAGAAAACTATGATGGCTTGGGGGCAGAATTTGGATATGGGATTGATCTAGGATCATGGCAAAAATTGGTCTCAAATTAAAAAATGACAAATCGTCAACAGCATTTAAAGAAAATTTGTATTAATGTTTTACACGGGCATATTTCCACCACACAAGAAGCAAGAATGATTCAAGAATTAATTCCAAAGATGTTGTAAATTCATCACGCATACCTGGCTCCATATTTACCATATGTGGCTGGACTTGGTGCGGATGCAAAACAAGATATTAGAACTAAATCCACCCGTGGTTTGGAAAGCAAAGAAAGAATTCAATCTTATACATAGGGCTGGCGAATGCCTGGTATATGGGTTTAGAAATAACGAAAAGAAATAAAAGGGCCAATTAGGAAAGATATGCAGGAGAAGTATGTACAATGATTGTTAAATATACCATGGAGAAGATTGAGATGTAAGGATAAAAGATATTGATTTATAGTAAGAGTAAGATGCAATGGTAAAAGAATAAGTAAATACATATCCTGAAAAATGTGAGGAAATGCAAAAGATGTCTTGATGTTGATAACAATGTATAAAGTTTTGTTTTATGTTTTTTAATATTTGGAAACTTAACAAAATTTATTTTAAAAAAAAGAATTTAGATTAGTTTTCTTTCATAATACATGCCTTAAAACTCTCCATTCGGGAAAGGCAAAAGGAAATAAGTACTTTCAGAACCAGCTAATGGCCAAGATCTCACCCAATGGAATATTAATTTTGCTTACATATACCACAGTAAATGTCCTTACAGATGGCATAAGTGGTCTATTGGTACCTTTATTTGGCAAATAACTACTTATAGAACGGAGATAACTTCAAAAGAAAGACTTTGTGAGGAATGTCCAGGCATCCATGAGAAGGGAATTTGGAATGGTTCTTGATTTATATTGAAAGGCTGTTATCCCCACATGCATCTCCTCATGGTTCCTTTTTCTTTTCTTTCTTTTTTTTTTTAATGGAATGGATATGGTTAAGAAAGGCAGCAGTATTTGTGTAACTTTCTGTAACCATAGCATTTTTTTAAAGGGCATGTAATTCCTTTCTGATTATAATTCCCTTGTCCCATCTATGCCATCTTGCTTGGATGATAAAATCCTGAGAACAAAATTGCAGTGCAGCAGCGGAGAATTTTGTTGAAAATAGTCAGTCAAATATAATTAAAATTCATTGAAGCAAAGCACACAAGGAGAGAGAGAGAGAGAGAGAGAGAGAGAGAGAGAGAGAGAGAGAGAGAGAGAGAGAGAGAGAGAGAGAGAGAGATTTGACCATGCTGTCTGGATATGATTAGCAGTTTAGCCCATCATGACTGCACATCAGCTAAAACAGATTCACAGTGAAAACCTGTAGAGAAATGAAGATGGAAACTGATTTGTGTGCTAGTGCTGTCCTGAGCACTCTTTTCTGGTCACAAAATAATTTATTCTGTGCCTCTTTCATACAGTGTAGAAAGACTCTTGAAACAAATTCTTACAGTTGGTGAGTTGCATTTACTTTATTAAACATACAAGGCAGCAGAGGGATCTGCCATAGCTCTGCTTTTACTCCTTAAAATGTCACATAACTTCTCCTTTTTCAAAAAGAAAAAATAACTGGAAGTGTAAAGTAGCTAATACAATCATTTTACATTAGTTTAACACAAAGTTAAAGCAAACAAGCAAAAACCCCAGTATTATTTCAATGTAATAAAAAAATCAGTGACTTCAGGATTCTGCTACAACCTAGTTGTGTTTCTTCTGAAATTACTGGGCATCTCTAACTCATCAATCAGTCAATTAAATAGAGCAAAGTTTTAAGAATGTGCAGAGTGACATCTGGCTGATGTCCTTGGAGGAACTGGATCAACATAAAAAAGCATGCATAGACAATCAAGTAGGAGGGAAGGGTTGAAAGATGGGGAACATAGCCTGTTTGGACTTCTAGATAGTTGTGCTAAAGATTAGAATCAATGTTTTTTCACAGATATGCATAATTACTAAAGGGAAACCAGAATGGTTTTTCCAAAGATGACAACCCTACACTTGTATTTTCCTGTTATACAGGAGGGATAGATTATTTGATGCCCAGGGACACAGTCTGCTTCTGTTTACTATGAGCGATAACATAAACGCAATAGGCTAACATTGGAGGAAGCAGTCAGAATTGGTTCATTCATATCTTTTTTTGTGGACATTCGAGAGAAAAAAAAGTTTCATATACCAGTGTTTCTCAACCTAAGCAACATGAAGATGTCTGAACTTCAGTTCCCAGAATTCCTCAACCAGAATGGTTGGTTGGGGAATTCTGGGAGTTGAATTCCACACATCTTCAAGTACATACAATACTGCTGTATTCTATTTTAAGCCTATTTGCAGGCTTATCCTGCTGTTTTCCTATGTTTCCTTGTTCAAAAGGGCTTAGAGATCCAGAGGCTGATTTTCAGCCACACAATCTTCAGCGGGAGTTCTGTACACTGTGGGAAGAAGACTTTGGGTTAACAAATTGCCTACTCTCATGAGAGCTTTTTTCTAAGCGTTCCTGTGAAACAGAGCTTAGATCACAGAAATGATCTTAGGTTGTGCATTCAGAGAAAAGGAATGTTGCTGTTGCTCAGATGGGTTTGGCCCTATTAAATTTATCTATTAAGGGGAATTTTTTTTCCAAATGAAGTAAAATCATTGAGAAGCCATAGTTATTAGGACCTGCAACAATTCTTGGCAGTTAAAATCCACACTAAATAGCAAAAAAGAACGTGTACATAAGAGAAAAATATGCTGTCAGGAAAGATATGCGTTAAGCAATAAAACAAACAAACAAAGCCCTCCTTTTTGGGGAGCTAGTCAAGGAAACAGCTTTATTTGGAAGCAGCAAATGCTTCTGTCTTTTGCCCAAGGAACAGCAGGTTTTAGACAGATGAAAAAAAAATACCTACGAGCAACAGGAAAATACACACAAGCTGGCAATTGTCAGGAGAGAGGAAGCTGCAACTGAAAGGAGAGCACAAAAACCACAGAATGCACAGATGAAAGACAATTTCTGAAACTGCTGCCATTTTCTAAAGTAGAACTGGGACTGGTTGATGACTTTGCACAAAAGAAGACCCAAAGTCTTCTTCCCACAGTGTACAGAACCCCCGCTGAAAATTGTGTGCCTGAAAATCAGCCTCTGGATCTCTAAGCCCTTTTGAACAATGGAGATTGCTTAGTATGTCAGGACGATGACACTTAAGGAATTAGTAGAAGGTGCTCTATTAATGGCCAGAAGAGTTAGTTGAAACAGGAGGACCAAGAGCCTACTGGAGATGCTGAGTTACTGAGAGCCATCTTAATAATTCAGAAGTGCCTAATGGCATGATTTGAAAAAAAAGCTGTATGTTTTCTACATCATGTAAATACGGTGAAGTAGCACCCTTTCTCTGAGATGAGTTCTTCTGTGTTGCTTTGTCTGAAGGCCATCCTTTCTGACACTTAGCAGTGATAACCTGTGGTTGTTAAAGGCCCGGTCCCACTGGCCGATGGATGCAAAACGTATGCATAAAGGACACAGCGGACAAGCACCGTTGTCATCGCGTCAAAAAATGACAAAAATTTGCATAAACAGAATGGAAAAGAATGGAAAAGAACGGATGTGGGTAGTATGTAGCGGAGATGTTAAACAGATGTTCATCAGAAGCCTAGTGGATGAAAGCGGATGGAAGGGATGACAACCTCTGAAGGGGTTACGGGGATAATTGCAAAGCGGACGCATAGCGGATGAAACGGATGCATCACGTATGCCTAAAGGAAAGAAAGGGGATGCCGCGCCGGGATGTATATCAGATGCCAAACCGTTCACTGCATCATTCTATTTCCGTGCTACTAACGATGTATAGACGTTCCATGTACCTTTTCTTTCTCCCCCTCTTTCCATTTTCAGCTGCAGCAGATGTGAGTTGCGAGGATGCCCAGAGGATGCAGAGAGGATACAGCGGACGTTTAACGATGATAATGGACATAGAATGTTTGTTGCCTCGTATGTCGCGGATTTATATCATACACAGAGGAAAGTTTATCCTTCACAAAGTTTTGTGCAGCTCAAAACTTCTTGCGCAGATGAAATCGCAGTGGATGAATGCTCGACGGATAGAGCGTATGAAACACGTATGCATGGAGTAAAGTGAGTACACAATGGATGCATAGCGTTTTCCAACGGATGGCAAGCTTTTTTAAACATTTTACATCCTCTTTGCATCTGTAAGTGCAGTGGGACCAGGCCTTTAATAAGGGAGGTTACACCCTATGTCCCTTAAAAGAAGGCAAGGAAAGTCAGTTTTCCTAAATATTTTCATCTGATAATGTATATTATGGATGTACCTTTTGTAACAAGAAATAATTTCTGGTTTGTTTGTTTTTAATCAATGGTGCAGGGAAGACTGTATCCCTGTGTCTCAGCCATTCTACTGTCTGAGAAACAAGTTCAAGGCTTTCTTATAGGACTTATTTTTCAAACAAAGCTTAGACTCAATGACTTTTCAGACAAAAGATGTTTTCAAACAAATTATTGGCTTCTGAAATTAGGGTGCATCTCACACAATGAACTGGTAATAAACTTGCAGCTGAGACTTCACATTGGCCTTCCTTCTGCCACAAACATTGGGCTAAGATGGGAATTGAGCTGAGAGGATATTTAGTCTAGTGCCTGGGAGAAGGGTAGCTTTTTAAAGCCATGGTTTGATGGATTGTTGTGAGTTGTCTAGAATCATTGTGCAAGATAGATGGTCATTCAAGTCTTGGAAATAAATAAATTATAAAAAATAATAATATTATGCTGTCTCCAAATGACCAAGTGACTTTTTTCTGCTTTTTTTTTCTTAATCTTTCTCTGAACAGCTCCGAGATTCAGTTTTTCCTGAATTTGACAAGTTATTCTTGCCTCAGCTCCAAAGGTCTATTTAGCAATTATATATTGCCTTTCTATCAAGGGAACTAGCTACATATACTTCTAAAAACAACTAAGTGTAGACAAATGCTATGAAAAGAGAATAATGTTTTTTCTCAGATTGACTGAAAAATCCATCAGCCTTAGTTCTGGAGTTTTTCATAATTCACATTCCCTCAGAACGCAAATATGTGACCCTTCTGACATCTTTTTTTTCCAGTGCTACCTCAAATGGCACAACAATTCAGCTCAACACTACCCACTTTTGGCAGCTGTGATTGCAATTATCTTCTGAGTTTTACATATGTAGTTTTATTTACAAGCATGCTGTGTGAGTATATGGCCAAATCATTTTAACTATGTATTTTCGAATAGTTCTTCGAATCAAGCTCAACTTTTAATACCTTCATGGATGCAATATGACACATAATATTTTTAATTATGAATTATCATGGTAACTTTGTGAAAATGGTTTGCTTTCTTTTGAGATTTTTTTCTACTTCCCAGTCTAATCCACAACCTCCAAATGTTATAACTCATTTAATACTATGAAAAATACTAAAAAAATATTTATTTTTTTAAAATTATCTTAGCCCACTTGCTAGAAATTTTAATTCAATAACCTTTTCACCTTTTCCACATTGTCAAATTGTTATCCTTCATTTTACATCTTGGCATCCTGTTTGGGAGAAAATATAGAAGAAAGAAATTAAATAGAAATTGCAGATAATTTGAAATCACCTGCTCTGTAGCACTTTTTGCCTTACCTCTAAAAAGATGTTAGCAATGAAATATGGTTCAACAAATTTTGTGAGAGTGCCATGTGGATGTTCCATAAACCTGAAAAAATAATTGTTGCTCTATGACACTTGTTTTGAAGTAATAATTTTCATAGTAGTCTTCAGTAATATGGACTGACATGAACTTTAGTTTTAAAAAAGTAAGATTTGGGGAATCTTCACAAGTATTTACAAGTAACAGCACTCCGTGATGTCATGCTGGCCACAATGTTTTCAGACAGCACTGGGTCAATGAACTTTAACACAGTAAAATAGTGAAATTGGAAGGGACCTTGAAGGTCTTCAAGTCCAACCACCTGCTTAGGCAGGAAACACTACACCAGATGAATGTTTGTCCAATCTCTTCTTTAAAACTTGCAGTGTTGGAACATTTACAACTTCTAGAAGCAAGTTGTTCCACTGATTAATTATTCTGTCAGGAAATTTCTCCTTAGTTCTAGGTTGCTCCTCTCCTTGATTAGTTTCCATCCATTGCTTCTTGTCCTGCCCTCAGGTGCTTTGGAGAATAACTTGACTCCTCTTGTGGCAACCTCTTAGATACCAGANTTTTTTTTTTTTGGCAGCTGCAGCACGCTGCTGACTTAAAACAGATGAGCACACACACAGACAGACACACACACACACACACACACACTTTCTCTCTCTCTCTCTCTCTCACACACACACACACATCCCATAGTTGGCAACGTGTTATCCAAAACTGGATTTCCGAAGAAACTGTTTCAATTCACATCAATTAAAAGTTTAAACTAACAATGTTAAAATGTCACTATCATTTTGAATTAAAGCTATTTTTAATATTGTTGGACCCTCTTCCTTTTCTACTTCATAGAAATAATGTGTTTCTGCCATTTCAGATACTTGTCAACAGACTTGAAAGTACAGTGGGGTTGTCCTTTTATTTCTGGATTACTGTCACCATTCAACAGATAGGTACTCATCTACCTGATACCAAGATTTATAAAATATAAAATTCATGAGAATCTCCAGCAAATCTAAATCAAATCCAGTCAGAATAATCACTCAGTCCTTAGAATTTTTTTCTTTCCTAGAATATTCATTGTGGTCATCTTGATCTGGCTGGAGGGAATATTCATTAGCTTCTTATTCTATCATATTGTATGATAGAATACAATATCTTGATGTTTTATGGCACAGAATTATATTGTCATATCAAGATTTGCACTTATACATACAAATTACAGAAACTGCACCAATGAAAGCAGATTAAATGCACTGACTGAGGATTCAATTTTAATTGGAATGGCCTTTTGTGAGATGACTTTGTCGTCTATTATATTGCTTTAAATGGCCCACATAGGAATTCAGATAATTATTACAATGGACTTTTCAGCACTGTATATCAGTGCTTGTAACTGAAGCTTTGGCTCTGCTGATTAAGGAAGAAAATAATTGAGCCAAAAATGTCAATAAGAATCGTAGGTGCACATGTTTCTTTAGATTAGGTCTTGAGCACGAATGTAAGCCCTTGCTCAGTTACCCAGTATTAACTGGCATCTCACCAGACTGAGGAAAACTCACTGGATTAACAATTTCCTCATGAAATTCCATGTGAGAATGATATAAATGAACAAAGGACTCCACAATCTGATGCAAATTCGACATCATGAATCAAACTGAACCAATTTGAATCATTAGTGGTGTTAGGGATAACATTGTTTACCCTAACTGGTTTAGGTAAAATAATAAATAAGTAATCATGGTTTGTTGTCTGCAACCTTAACTGTGGGAATAGTGATTGGGGGAGTGGTTTGTGAAAGCACCTTACACAGAAGCAAGACTGCAGCATGCTCTCTTCTACTCTCTGGCTTTGATGGATCCTGGATTACTGCTTGAAGACTGCATTGCTCGAACGGAGAGAGAACAAAGGACTGATTTGTAAAGTGAACTGACAATCGATATTCTACATTGATTTGGCTAACTGAATATCCGAATGGACTGACTAATGATACATGACTATTTGGACGTTATTTTGAACTATGCTATATAATGGAACTAAACTATAATTTTGATAGCAACAAGCGTACTGTTTATTTTTACTGTATGCTTAATAACATACAGCTTAGCCTCACTCATTATCTGTGTGCCTATCTGAACCTAACGCTGCAACATTCTGTTTAGCTTGTCTCCCCTAACACCTGGTTGGGAACCCAGGCTTAAACACTGGTTATGGGCCCAGAGGCTGCATAGTCAAGTTTAACTAAGGATAAAACAGATTTATGTAAAGAGTGAGAGTTTGTGTTTGTTATACATTAAGTAAACAGACAGCTGTGTTTTATTAATTATATTTTATAATCCATATATGAAAACATGGCACAAAATCAATCTACAAAGTTTGTCCTTATATCCCAATGGCTTGGATGGAAAAAACTATGTATCATGGGTCTTATACAAAATGTAGTCTACTTCTACGAAAGAGAAAGGTCTGTGGAACATAATTGAAAATCCACCAAACGTAGAAGAATGGGATCCAGAGGATGAGGAAGACAGACTAAAGATAGAAGAATTTATGCAACTAAAATCAACAAGCATTTTGCATAATTGGTTAACCTTTAACTGATCAAAGCTTGTTTATAATCCATGGAGAGAAAACGGCTGTTGGGTGGTTGGCAGAAGCTGAAGAGGATTTATGTTCGAGATAATGTTGGTGCTCACATAAATCTAACACGGAAGCTTTTCAGCGACGCATTCTCCACAAATGGTGATATGCTGAGTCGTTTGAAACTATGCAAACCATTTTTCCAAGAACCTGCACGAGAAAGAAGCTTATTTTCCTCTGAACTACACAAGTCTACATATTCTATCTTCCTTGATGAAAGTTATGATAACTACGTAACTTAACTTGAATTTTGCCAAAAGGAAAGTTTAACCTTTAAACTGATATAACTGGCAGAATTTGATTGAAGAGGCCAGAAGAAGGCTTGAAAGCAGATGAATAAAGGAGGGAGCAACCTCAAAAGAAGATAATGACTCTCCTACTGCATACGCAATTAAAAAGTGTTTTAATTGTGGAGAAGAGGACATTTGGCAAGAATTTTGGTAAAAAAGGCCAAAGCGCTCAGAACGCTTGGCCAGAATACTAAAAGTCATCCAAAGATAAATCAAAAATTTAAGTTAGCCATGTATACTACGGAGCTGTAAAAAATAATTTATGGGTGGTTGACAGTGAGATCCCATTGTACTGACCAATGATAACAAAAATTTTATTAAAATGTCCCAGAAGTAAACAGCAGATATCGTTAGCCCAATGGCTGGACAACTGAAGCTAAACAGGTCAAGGTATAGCATATTTGTTCTTTTATAAAGAGAATGTAAAATGTTATATGTACCACAACTTAAAGTTTTAAATTAATTTCAGTTAGAATTTTGGTTAAACTACGGATATGTAGTTACAAAATTTAGGGGAGATAACTTGCATAATGAAAACAGAAGATAAAGAGAATTACTGCATCTTTTCAGCCGGTGAATTATATGTGTTAAATATGATGGTTTGAAGGTGGCTAACACATTTATGACATACCCCTCATCACCGAGAATGTAATTCAAACCTTCCACTCTCACCCCAACATCGAAGGCTAGGGCATTTCTTTCTCCTCCTCACGAAACTGTTGCTATCTAGGCGATCCCTTACGAAAATCTTGTACATAAGCACTACCATTTGCATGTATGCCTGTAATCTGAGTCCCCCGCCAAGGTTTATACCGGCTAATAGAGTTGATGATTTACTAACTAAGAGCCTTTAGAAGTAGTATTTTGCTTGATTTAATAGGTCCGCAAAAACCAAGTGTAGGAGGAGCTCGCTACATACTCAGTATATATGGACCATTATTCTAGATATGGTTTTTGCTATTAATGAAGGAAGCAAAACTGAAACATAAAAATCTCTTTTAATTGGATTAAATTTGCAGAAGAAAAACTAAAAAGAAAATTAGTAACTCTTATACAGATAATGTCAGAATTTACAAATATAAATTCCAGAACAGACTAAGAATGTTAGGTATTCAACATACAATGTCTGCACCATATAGGCCACAAATAATCCTTTATGGAGAAGAGCCCAACATTACAATCAATGGCAACGAACTATGATGTATGATTCAGGATTTACCTGGACAATTTATGGGGAGAAGAATAAGTGTGGTAATCAATATATTAAGATAATGTTGTTAAATTTCACCACCAGGTAATACCATTCACACCTGTGGCAATGGTAACAACCTGATTTAAGTTACACATCACACATTTGGAAGCCACCAGCATGGGTGATATCCCCTAACTCAACTTAGACACAAAGGAAGCATAGAGCTTAAAAGTTTATTTTTTGTAGGATATAATTAATCATAGATCTTGTGATTTGGGAACCAGGTACAACTAGAGTTTACACCATGCTAGCTTGCAAATTCCTAGAACATGTAGGGATTGGAATAGATTAGAGCAGAGATTTAAATAATGAAGTAAATTATTGAACCCTACAAAAGGCAAAAAGATCAGATTAGCTATAGAAGAGTCCAATTAAAGAAGAAAGTCCACGAAGAGCAAATAGGACAGAACAGCGGAATAGTTGATCCGGAAAAGTTTACATAATCCAGAAGTTAATAAGGAAGTCACATAGTAAGTCCTATAATACCTAGACGTACT
>BHFT01037561.1:0-18943 GCA_004320025.1 Laticauda laticaudata
TATATGGAAGATGACTTGATGTTTTTATGTTTTGTTTGTTTATGTTTGTTTTAAAAACCAATAAAAATTTTAAAAAAGATAATTGTGAAAGAATGAGATCAGTATGCAACAGAAGATAAACATGGGTGCACAAATACAGATACAGTAAAGCTCTCAGATGGATCACTTGCATACTATATTCTGTTCAAGTGGAACTTGTCTGAAGCAATAGATTGTAACCAATAGATTGCAGTATCTGGATTATCAGTTTGGGTATTAGCAGCTCTATAACTCTTGACTAACTATCAAACATGCTACTTATTTGGACATACAACACAATGATTGAAATAACAATATATTGTACATGTAAAGCAGTTAGCATAACTACAACAGCATAATTTAAAATAGCTAGAAAACTAAATAACTAGACTTCACATGAATTCCATAATGTTGCTGGAAATAATTAACACCAGAATCGATGCAATGCAGTAAATACTAATATATCTAGGGCCATGGGTTACATCTAGAAAGGGTGGCAACTCTGTTTGAGGCATGCTGTTATTACTTTCAGAATTTATTTACCTTTTTTGCATATGCATCCAATTTTTCAAATTGCTTCAGGTCCAAAGGCATAGATTTTAAGCATGATTTGTCCCATGGATAAGCTGGAAATAAACATGCAATCAGGAATAATTAGGATGACCAGATGCAGAACCCCTACCTTCTTCTGCAATTGATCTCCCTAGTTTAATTATTCTAGAAAGAACAAGCCAACAAACTAATAAATCTAATTTAGAATGATAATAAGGGCTTCTATACTTCAGGGTTGGGTTTTTTTTTAGCTCACTGTATTATGTTAACACAATAAAATGTTATGTAAAATCCTAAATAACACAACTAACAAGTCTTAAAGATGCAGCAGTAATAGCAGAGAATTAGGCACAAATATGACCAAGCAAGGGTATTGGGTCAATCTGGCAATAAGAGCAGTGAAGCAAATGTATACTGCTTTCTACTTAATATATATGCAGTTTCTTGTTCAGTGGCCTTGCTTAGGGCAAAATAGATTAGATAACTTGCTCCCAAGCTGACATACTTGTGAGATTTTGTCTGCAAATAGTATCATTCATATTTATTCAGATTCAAAGTCAGCTAAGCAGAATTGAGTCAGGTGATGGGAGTTATGTCTTACAATGTTAGTATAAAGTCAATATTGCATCAAGTAAGTGTTACTATAGATACAGAATAGATACAGAAGTACGAAAACACCTACTGCTCAGATTAGATGATTTCTACAACTTTATAAAGAAGTCAGGGACTCTGCTTTCTTATTTACCTAACTGCTCTACTTTGTGAGGGATCCTTGGTGCCCTCTGAATTTGCTTATTTTCTTGCAAATGTTTCATTACCCTAACTTGGTAACAACATTAGTGCTAATAAGGAGTGCTGCTTGCTGTCAGTTTATATTCTGATGTCTTGCCTGTCTGTTTGAGTGGGAATGGTCATAGACATGCTTTAGTTGGGCTGTTTACTGATGGCTCTTTGGTAGCTTCTTGATTGGGGTAGTGCTTATTTGATTGTTGGTCTGATTGTTACTCTACTTTATTTCTGAGTAGCAAGGACTTTTGTTTGATGCATGACTCAACCTGGGTTGGACTTGTAAAAACACACATAATCTAATCCAACAGTTAAGTTCCATGCTACTTTTAGATAATAGCCATCCTGAGAATTATCAAATGTCATGAGTTTTTAATGTTTTTTTCCTAAGATCTTGTGATCTTGTGAAATAACTTTAAATTGTCCTAAAACCCCAGTCCTCCCATATGAATTTTATCTATCACCAAAAATTTAGACTGAATTAAAAAATGGTTATGTGTTGGAGTGGATGGGAGGGAGTTGATCTTTAAGAAAGTTTGTACATTAACAAACACTCATTTGAGTTGAATGTACCTGGGGATCATATGCAGTTCCTATATAATGAACTCCAAGTAGTTTGTATTGCTTTAAATAAAATATTAACTATTAATATATTTTTGTAAGTATAACAAATAATATAAGGAACAGCAAAAAGCATCATAATCAAACATTGCAAAGAAAACTGTGCTCATCAACAAACTCCATCCAAATATACCACAAAGTGGGAGTGCCCTACTAACACAAAGCCTCCTCCCAGAGCTATCTTAAAAAGCCTAGATTTAATGGTTTCCCTAAAACATAGCAGGCTGAAACCTAGAAGAAATCTATTCCAACTCCTTGGGCTCGGTAAATGGAGTTCCTAAAAGAAAAGAGCCAGTGTAGGTTTGCCATATTTGATTTCATTGGACAGGCAGAGCCCCTGGGGAACAGACAGTCCTACAGAAATCTTGATCCTGAGATATGTAGAGCTTTCAGCACCTTGGATTGCTGACAATCACCTGGCAACCACTGCAATTTTCAAAGTGGAGTTATTCCTTGGGAGAACTTCCATATTCTCAAACATCTTTACTCAGATAATTTATTCTGAAATATCCAGGTGACAGTCCTATGTAGAGCAAACTGCAGTAAAACACTATTTCAGATTGGAGCTTACTAGTTACACTGTTTCGTATTTTACAGTTAGGGAGACAACTTTCTTTTGTACCTGAGATTACAGGGAAGGACAGATGCTGCCAAAAAAAAAAGACTTGTGTCAGAAGCTATAGCAAATGCAGGAGGATATTTTAGGATTTAACCTCATTTCTAGGCTGCAGTGAGTAAAGGCAAAACTTCAAGCAAGAAAAGATGAGCCTGTGAGCCACCTAATGAGCTGAGCAGCCATCTGTCTGTTTCAACCAGCACTCAGCACTAGGCATCTGCCTCTTTAATAAGCTTGTTTGTATATATGGCCTTTTATGGAAGAGGGCTATTTCAGTAACCTAAAGAGAGCTAAAGCAATTTTATGCATTTAAGAGGTTCCTAGTCTGCACATTTCTGAAAATTACTTTTTACCATTTGGGAGCTTGGTCTTTCTTTAAACTGGTGGTCTGTTTTGCTGTTTGTCAGGATATAATTGAAAAGGCTCAAAACAGCAGCAGAATTCACAAGAAATCATTCAATATATAAAGATACCATCAACAGCTGGAATTCTGTACCAGGCTGCTGGTGCATTGGTAATACATTTAAAAAAATATAAACTATGCTACACTTAAATGGTTAGATGGCCTAGATATTGGTATTTGAACATAGATCTTTTCAACAATTGTATTGTATTGTGTTTTACTAATCTAGGTGAAATGTTAATATATATTACTGGTCCATGTATGATAATCCCACATGCTAGTTAAATGAATACATTATTCCATTTGAGCAAACAAAGGCCACATCAAATTTTGGCAGGCACTGTCTATCCCAATTTTAAAAACCCATCTTACTATTTGCTATCTCAACTAAAACATACACCAAATGTAAAGGAATTTAATTTTACAGAAATAGCACTGGGAAAGGTTAGGGACATGAAAAGCTCTCTTAAGTTCTACATTGGATCTCCTGTGGGGTTGCAAAGCATGTGAAATTATAACAGCATTGAGACATTTTTTTAAAGGTTGCTCTCCATCCATCTCTTTCCTCTGACAGACTCAACTTTTGGTTGCCTTTTAAAATCTACTTTGTTTCTTTGTAGAACTACCACAGTCTTGGACTGCAAAATTTCAGATGGACACTATGGTCTCTTTTTTTATAATGCTCTGGCAGCTACAGCCATCAGATTTTCACTACAAAAATCCAAGGACATGAAGAAAATGCTCTTTCCTAATAAGGCCCGGTCCCACTGGCCGACAGACGCAAAACATTTGCATAAAGGACACAGTGGACGAGCAAAATTTAGGGGGTGGCTCCATCCGTTGTCATCTGCTCCAAAAAGTGGTGAAAATTTGCATAAACAGAATGGAAAATAACGGAAAAGAACGGACGTGGGTAATATGTAGCAGGGATGTTAAATGGATGTTCATAGGAAGCCTAGCGGATGGAAGTGGATGACACCTTCGAAGGGGTTCCGGGGGAGAATTGTGAAGCGGACGCATAGCAGATGAAGCGTATGCATCACGTACGCCAAAAGGAAAGAAAGGGGATGCCGCACGGATGTATATCGGATGCAAACCGTTCACTGCGCATACTTTCTATTTCCCTGCTACTAATGCTGTGTAGACATTCCGTGTACCTTTTGTTTCCTCCCTCTTTCTGTTTTCAGCTGCAGCGGATATGAGTTGTGAGGATGCCCAGAGGATGCAGAGAGGATACAGCAGACGTTTAACGGATGATAAACGGACATAGAANATCGCAGTGGACGGATGCTCGATGGATAGAGCGTATGAAACATGTATGCAATGAGTACACAACGGATGCATAGCGTTTTCCAACGAATGGCAAGCTTTTTTTTAACGTTTTACATCCTCTTTGCATCGGTAAGTGCAGTGGGACAGGGCCTTAGGTCAGTGTTTCTCAACTTTAGCAATTTTTAAGATGTGTGGACTCCAACTCCCAGGCTTCTGGCTGGGGAATTCTAAGAGCTGAAGTCCACACTGGGAGTGAGAAACACTGACTCAGCTGATGGCAAAGAGCATTTTCTTCATGTCCTTGGACTTTTGCAATACAAATCTGATGGCTGTAGCTGCCAGAGCATATTGTCAATGTAGATCAAAAATACAGTGTGTGTGTGTGTGTGTGTGTGTGTAGAAGATCTGAGAAAGTTGTATCTTTGTGAGGAAAAAAACCATTTGTATGTATGTGTGTAAGAGAGAGAACAGGGAAAAAGTCTTTAGCTTTAGCTAAAGCTTATGTTATTTAAATCGTTGCAAGTTTTTTTAGTTGGAAATGCACTTGGGCCTTTTTTTTTAAATCTAATTACTGTTTATTTTTAATTTCAATGGCAACTTTAATCAACAGGGAGTATGGTAGCCTTTTACATCATTATTCATTTCTAAATGAATTCATTTGTAATTTGAAAGAGTTATAGCCTAGTATAGGGAAGAGGACAAGTTATTAGTCTTGAGAATATTGAAATGATTTGGGGTTAATCTGATGAGACTCAAGCTACTGTTGTGCTGTGTCTCTCTTGATGGCTACAGATGCTTCTGAGTGCAACTTTCTTATGTTGGCACCCAAAAATCTTATCTCTTGACTTCAAGTAGCCACTATGAATGTGTTTCCATTGAAAAATGAATTAAAGGGAATTAAAGTTCTTATTCAGGCTGTTGCATGAATTAAATTTGGCCATCATCTTCTAATGATTAATGAACAGAAAAGATCAGATTATCCTATTTTTCTTTTCATATTTAATAGAACTGGAAAAATAAAGGGAAGGTTTGATATTTACCATTAAGTGCTTTGCTTTTTTTAGTGGAAAATGGAAATCTATTATTAATACTATAAAATTCTATTTTGCTCAGCCTGTACATAAATAAACCTCAAGTATAAATTTCTATTTCTGGTGACTTCTTTTCAAGATAATATTAAATTAACCACAAGTAATGATTAATTTTGTGTGTGTGTGTTTTTCTATCACACCATTTAAATAATTTGAAAATCTAGGAATGGACAAATAAGCAACAAAATTATTTTCCTGGTGATGTCTTAAAAAACAAAAATGCAGCTGAATCTGTAGTTGTGCAGTGCTTGTGCCATGTTTGTAACCAAGCCAACAGCTGATGTTGGCAAAAGAGGCTAACAAACACACAGACAAAAAAAAAACTTTTTCAGGCATGTTAAAAATAAAATAACTGTAACAGTTGTTCAGTGAAGAAAGTGGCTAAATGCTAAATTGCCAACCCAAACTAAAAATTAACTTAATCAAACCTAACATGAAATAAGGCAGAAACACACAACTCCTGTTTTGACTTTCTGTTCATTCACAATTGGGTATGGTGATGCAGTGGTTAGAATGCAGTATTCCAAGCTAACTCTGATGGGCTCAAGGTTGTCTCAGTCTTCCTTTGAAGGCAGTAAAATGAGTACATAGATTGGGAGCAATATGCAGACATTGTAAACCACTTAGAAAGTGCTATAAAACTCTATGGAATTGTATATAAATTTAAGTGCTATAACTATGTCTTCCTTCAGACATGTGGGAAGAACAGGCTGAAGGAGGAAGAGGGAAGACTGAGATCAAGAAAAAACATAATCGGGGAATGTCCATTTATTTGGAACAAGTTTAAATCTTCAAGGCATAATGTCTCACATTCTTTCTGTAAGTAATATACATTCCTGGGTTATCAGGGAGCTTTTTATTGCCACTAAATACAGGCAAAATTCAAATATGAACAATAAGTTGTGAACTTTTTTCCACTTTTATAGGTAGCTCATTTGATTTGAGAGTTGCTCTTGTGAGTTTCCCGTAAAGCAACAGCAACACATTATAGAGAGAATTTGCAGATGGTCTGGCAGAAGCTGTATGTATTATCTTAAGAAATATCAAGAAACTGGTAAGATGCCAGACAACTGGAAGACAGTGGATGTTGTCTCTATCTGCAACAAGGTAGAGAAAGCACAGAGATCATTATGCATGGAATTCCTTTACCAGCAATAAATAGCCATGGGAGGCATTTTCTTTCTTTTTTTCTTGTGTAATAATGAATTGTGTGGCCTCCTATGAATGTGTGCATGCTTCTGCTTTTTTCCTCAGTTGTTTGTGTGCTTTCCCATGTTTGTACACAAAAAAGCACAGGGCAGGCAACAAATGCCAGGAGAAGGGGAAATATTTGGCACCATTCCAATTCACTGCACAAGAGTCTTTGACATATGGCTGAACTGATGATGGATTTGCTCGCATTCTCTATAGTTCCTTGTTGGATTGACCCATTTACAAACTCATTTTTTCTTTTTCTAACATTTTCTGCTGTGCCTGCCATATTTGATCCCATTCTAATTTGTGTTCAGAGAGTTTTTCTGCTGGTACACAAATAGACATATATATAGAAAAAGTTGGTTGGAAAAAATAAAAAGGGGTATGGAAGTGAATGATTTCAATATGAAAGATGCTAAAGCAGATGTTGTAAAGATTGTTTGTAAGCATCTTGAAAATAGTGTAGTAATTATATGAAAGTCAGTATAGTTTTGTCAATGCAAGTGTTATCAAACTAGCATTATCTTTTAAAAATAAATTCTCGTATTGCTGAAGATGTAACATGTTGATTTTGGAAATGTGTTTGACAGTATATCACATGACATAATGATTAATAAGCTACTTAGGAGTAGGCTGAATTAAATGAAATTAAGCAGATATGTAGCTGCCTTAAAATCATATTCAATGAATGATCATCAGTGTTCCTCATCACACTGGAATAAGGTGCTGAGTGGGGTGCCATAACATTCAATCCTTGAGCTCTTCAACAAATTTGTTAATAAGTTAGATGAAGTGGTGGAGAGATTGGAATCTCTATTATCAGGCTGCAATAGCAACATGGATTAAAGATTGGGTAAATCTAAAGAATAAAAGATTGTTAATATTAGAAGGACATGACCTGCAGATTGCCTGGCACGCATTCATGTGGGAAGGGAAAAATAAATTTCATTTGTATTTCTGAAAACATCAAATTAGAGATAATGGGAAAAACTAAAATGAAATCGTTATACAAAGATCCCAGTCTGGATGTCAACCATGGAATCTATGGTATACCTGAATGTTTTAGATCTAAACAAGACAGTGAGTCACAAAGAGCTATTAGATGAACAAGGAAAATTAAAATCTAAGCAGGAGCTTGTGTTACAAGGAACACAAATAGATTGGTGGCCATACCTACACATCCAAACTAGATATAAGAAAGACATAGAACAGTATGGGATATATTTGGACCAACAAGATTTGGATAAAATTTTACAGGGGCCAGAGAGAAAGATGATTACCAAAATGTACAAATATTTGTTAAGATATAAACTGGAAAAAGAAAACCTAGGGGCGTGCATAAGTGCACCAACGTCCCTGTCTTATTGTTTCTTTTATTTTCTCTTATATGTATCCATGTATTCAACTATGTTTTACTTATACCTATTATCTTGTAAGCAATTGATCAACCAAATAAAATAAATAAATAAATAAAGAAGAAACTGTGAAGGAAACAATGATAACCTGAGCCAAAAACTTTGGGTATAATATTAATTTGGCAAATTGGGATGTAAAACATTTTTAACAGCAGAATCAGAGGAGTCAATAATCTGGAGAGTTTGTGTTCAAGTATTTGTCAGGGATACTTTAGTTTGGATCCCTGCAATGAAGGGGATTAGAGTTGTTGGCCAAAATGGACATTTCCAGTTTTCTGATCCCAAGAGTTCCATTTCACAGCAAAATAGAACAAAGTTTGAATGCTGACTTTGTCAACACCGGAATTTTTAAAGCACAAGTTTGTCCACTGAGAACCATACTTTTGTTCATTACTAGCAGAAAAGAATTAGGGGGAATCAAAGATAAAAATATACCTTTAAATTGGTCATCTCTGCCAAGAATTCTCTCTCTTCTCCATATATTACTTCTGCTCATTTCATATATTGAGAGGAACATTCTAATAAATATTGGGGTTTTTAAAAAAGCTCAAAAGACCAGGTTTCCTAATTTAAATAAAACATTAGTCAATATTTTCTACAGCTCCTGTTAACAGATTAAACCATAATTTACTGAGATACTTTGATAAACTTAAAAAAAAGACTTGCTGAATTACTGAAGTATATAAATTAATTACACAGCCTTGTAGAAATGGGATAGACAATATAATATAGTCACCATGCTGATCTTTCAGTTCAGGTAGGCGGGGCCTGCTCTTTCCATTCACTTGAAAACCTATGAAATTATGAAAAGAATATGGACAATTTGGATAGACAGAAAAATGCATACTCTAATATGCAAGCTTGGAAAGTTGTCAAAGATTTGGTAGCACACAACCAGAAAACACCAGGCTGAAGAACCTATTGGAGTTCCTTGCTATTACAGTTGAGCAGTGTTTGGAACAAAAACATATAATTTTTCACGAGTATGCATATCAAGGAGTTGATCATATAATCACTATTTGTATCATAGCTTTGCAAAATTTTCATCTGAAATGGGCCTATTGTTTTACTAGATTGTAATTAATATTTGATATTTTTCTCTCCCTCTCAGTCTATCCACCTCTTTTTTAAAATTATCAAGTATCATAACAGAAAAGCATCAAGAAATTGATTGAATATAAATGGGTTGTGACTGGAATGTTCAATTGACCAAAATTAGAAAGCTAGAATTAATTTAAAATTCTCCTCTTACAAAAATAACATTATTGTGGGAATGTGGGGAATCTAGGATATTAATTTCTCTTATGATATTGGATATAACATCTGAAAAACTGATAATGAATTTAAGTATCATTTACTATAGGCGAAAGCAGATTTGACCAAATAGAGAATTGACAGTAATGCTTAATTAAATTAAATGCTTAAAATAACTAATCTTATCCATTTTGTATCATTCCTCCATTGAACTGATAGTTTTTAATGAAAACATTTACTGTTGACTATATCTACAATTACTGTACTTCTTCTACCCCATAAAAAGTATCTAACGGTATTGTTTGAACAAGGGCTTTTGGTTGCGTCCATTTAAAATTTGCCAAGTAAAAAGGCACTTCTTACTCAACTCAATGTTTTCTTTTTATTTTTCTTTAATAGAAGCAACTTATTTATTAAATTAGGGATCTATAGGTTGCAGTATTTAATCAATCTTGGCTGATCTTTATGAAGAAAGCAGAATCAGATTTGGCTGTTTACAAAAAACCAACCCTACTTTTTTAGAGGGTTTCTAATGAGAATAATTTAACTGAGTTTCCAGACAGCCTTTTTTTTGTGAAATTGGGTTGAAAATATAAAAATTACAAAAAATGTCAATTTTACATTCAATTTGTAAACTATTGAAAAGCAATAGGAGAATGAAATTTTATATTTGAAAACCTTGTGTTGCTAAGTGATTATGCACAAAGTTTCATGATTATCATACCTTTTCTTCAGGAAATATAAAAAGCCAAACTTTAACCTTTTTTGAGCCGCAATATTTTTGGCCAACTTTGCTCTAGATGGAGATTGCTCATGAAAATGTTTTTATTATTTTATTTAATAGAGCACAAAAAAGTTGGACAAGATGGCCAAATTTTGTTTCTGTCAACAACATTATGTCTCAAAGTTGCTGGAACCTCACACTCATACTGCAGTATGAGGTCACACAAATGACTATATCTGTGCAAGTATTGCACTGGCAAATGTAACACTTTACCAATGTTCATTGGGAACATGTGTGCATGTTCACACAAAATGTCATCGAAATCCATGATGGTTGAGCAGGGACCCCCTGACCACTTAGAATATGCTCATATCTCATAGAATTGATTTCTTAATGAGAAGGAGTACATGCCTAATAATCTATTTGCAAATTAGTTTGAAGCTAATTTGTTTCTTTAATTGGGAAACATAGGCTACCTATAAATCTTTGGAACCAAATTTTTAAAAGGGAGGAATTGCTTAGAATCAGCTTCTTTTCTGTGCTTTACTATACTGTTAATTTATATAGTGCTCTCAATTACTGAAAGCATTTCACGTACATTACTTCTTGTCAGCTTTACGATTGGTCTATAAAGTAAGTTATTATTGTCCTCATATTACAGGAAGGGGAATTCAGGCTGAAAATGAATAGTTTGGCTAAAACCAGCTTGTGATTTCTTAAGAAATATGCAGATATAAAATAAGGATTTTCTGATACAAGCACTGTGTAATGCCAGCTGTCTAATATAGTATGATTTAAACTAATTTCTCTTTTACTAAGGCAGCCTGTTTTTATAAAGCCACATACCTTTCTCAGAGGACATATTCTTGAATAACTGTGGAGTAGAATTACTATTATGAACTTCTACTGTCATCTGGGTTCCTAAAATAAATAATAATTTTGTAGTCATTGAGTTTTGGAAAAGACACTTCAGATTGCACAGCATGCAAAATGCAAATATCCATAGAAAAGGCAGTTCCACACCTCTTTTTTCACAATGCAACTTGCCAGGTGACCTCCAAACCTGAGGTCATTTAATTATAGGAAAGGGCAGGGATAAGAGCTTGGCAACTTTTGTGAAAGAGCAGGCTTGGGAAAAACTAGGTAGCAGCACAAACTTGTATGAATAAATTTCTGTTCAATCAACTTCCGTCCAATATTGAGAAATTCCCTTCTTCCACCTCACTTTGTCATCAAACATCCCAGCCTTTGAACAACAAAAACAACAGTGGAAGAGGGAGAATGAAAGCCCTCTATAGTGAGTAGATTTTCACAGTACCAATAAAGTAGAATATTTGTAGCTCAGAATTGAAATGAGAGGCCCTTGCTGCTCTCTGAGCTTGGTTGTTTACTTTATTTGGTTATTTACTTGTTTTTAATCACCTACCTTTCTCAGAGGAGATCTCAAATAACTGTGTAGTAGAATTACTGTTATAAACTTCTATTGACTGGGTTCCTAAAATAAATAATAATTTTGTGGTCATTGAGTTTTCGAAAAGACACTTCAGATTGCAGAGCACATACATGTGTTATCCCTTAGATACAAAAAGTGAAAATATACATAGAAAAGGAAGTTCCACACCCCTTTTTCCCCAATGCAACTTGCTAGGTGACTTCCAAACCTGAGGTCATTTAATTACAGGAAAGGGCGGGCATATGTGCTTGACAACTTTTGTGAAAGAGGAGGCTTGGGAAAAACTAGGCAGCAGCATAAACTTGTGTGAGTAAATTTCTGTTCAATCAGACAACTTCCATCCAATATTTAGTGATTCCCTTCTTCCACTTCACTTTGTCATTAAACATCCCAGCCTTTTAACAAGACAGTGGAAGGGAGAGGATGAAAGCCCTCTATAGTGAGTAGATTTTCACAGTACCAATAAAGGAGAATATTTGTATTTTAGGATTGAAGTGAGAGGTCCTGGGTGCTCTTTGAGCTTGGTTGTTTAGTTGCAGACCTTTCATTATCCAAACTGGGTAACATCATCATAGAGCATCAAAGACCCCAAAGATTTTCACAGTAAGATGCAACCTGTACAGATAGATACACATGCACACATAAGCCAGAAAAATAATTCTGGTTCACATATTCATTTTACAAGTTCATCAACCTTTTGTTCAACTATTTAAAGTTCCTTCAGATCCTGTTTGTTTTCTATTATTTTGATTGCTGTTCATTTGTCTGTTGATTTGTTTGATATTAAAAGACACAGAATTACTTTTCAGGAACTGATTTCTTATATAACTATATAGTTATAACTATATAACTATGCCACCTTCTTGTTTTCAGTAAAAATTATATTAGGGGATAAATGTCAATCCAGCTCATTTTTTTCCCCAGAATAGAGCTGCAAAGAATAAAATGCTGGCAAGAAGTAAAGACGTTATGACAGCTGTATCTCCTTGCCTTTAATATTTCCTCATCAAACAGTGAGATTTAGCTGAGAGCCTCTGGGCATTTACTGGTGTATTTTAGGATTTCTTGTAGTGCCTTTGCAAACACTGAAACCAAGTAATTGCTCTGTCAGTCCTTCCTTCTCTTTTGAAGAAGGAAAGGGTATTCCCCCTTTCATTCTATCACAGGTGAATCCTTTCTCTTTGAGATATACCTTAATTGTGCTTTTTAGATTTGTTTCCTGGACAAAAAGGTTTCTGAAAAGGTGTGAGGCGATTGGGATAGCAAGGAACAAAGAATAGAGTGCCTGAAGATTCATAAATTGGAAAGGAGAATAAAGGTCAGTTGTCAATTCTGGCCACAGTAAGTAGGTATAATCATCCTATCATACATAGAGTTTTATATAAGGTACAGACATCACTATTTTCCATTTGTATGTCTTTCCAGAAAAGAAACAAGATTATAGATATGTATAGCTTTGACTTATTCCATTTGGAAGCATATTCAATTTTGGAAGCATATGAAATCTTAAAAATTATAGTAAAGTGCGTGCAGTATTACCAAGTCTGATCTTTGGTTCTCATTGGCTTCAATAAAGTTTATATCAGATGCAGGCAAACTTTTTGTTACACAGTGTGCAATATCTTTGCCCCTCTTTTCTTTGCAAATAGGATTAGGAGTCTTTTAGAGTCAAAATGGAAAAATGCTTATATCCTCCAAATGAAACAATAAAAGCCCCTATGACACACTCATCTCTTAATAAGGTCACATATCACTTGTCATCTATCAGCAACCTCAAATAAAGATATAGATAAACTGCTTAAGCTTTTTCTGCTGGCATTTGACCCTTGGGCTACAATTGATTAAATGACTTTCTCCAGGAGATCAGCTGGAACTGACAAGCAAACATAAAATGGAACCCTTTCAAGATAAGAGGAAATCACAATACTTCACTTTGAGACCAGGCCCCTAATAAAATTTCACATCAAGGAAGAGATTTACCAAACACACACACCACAAAACAAGGAATGGATCCTCCTCTCCTGGACTTCACATGGATTTCACTTGTGCCCAGGAAAGAAACATGTCAATTTACATATCTAGGATACTTCACATCAAAGTCCAACACTATTCAATTAAAACCCTTTGTTACTATAACTACTACCATCCTTAGCTTCCTAACCTTGTAGCCTACCTTCCACAGCTGTTTTTTTTTTACAGAATAAAATTTATTTCCTCTTCAGCTGGGCATCATCTACCATTTATTCAGCCACAAAATAGACCAGAATTTTTTTTAACACTGTGTCTTGAGCAATTTTTAAAGATATTCTGCTGGTGCACACACACACACACACACACACACACACACACACACACAGAGACACACACACACATTTCAAAATGCCAAAAAGGTAAAGATGGTCTTGCTAACTCTGATGCAGATACAACAATCTACCATTTATTACAGTTCTTTATCAATGGGATATTTTAAGGGACATAATTACCACAGACCATCAATGGAAAAAGACTTCATCAAAATATGGTTCAGTGTTTGACCAGTAGGATCAGTAAGTTTCCTTCAGCCTAGCAGAACTGATAAACTAAGTAATTATTGCAATAATAATATCAATATTTTGAGTTCTGTTATTTTCCTTTTCACTAAGTTATTGATTTCAATGAAAATAAAAAAAAATCAGGGTGCTTCAATTAGCATTCTGTCTCAAGACTTTAAATGTTAATAGGGCTTGCCCCAGTCGGGAATTCTTTCAATATGCAGTTCCTGGTTTTTCCAGTCAGCTTATCACAAAGATCCTACGTTTTTATATATTCAAAATCTGGGAATTCTGGGCAATGCAGGTATTGATTTCTATGGCCGGTGAGAGTGTTCCAAGATTCCCACCATAAGTATTTTCCAGCTCTTTTGAAGATTTTGGAGATGGAACCCAGTATTGTTTATAAATATGTCTCACTGAGCTACAACTCTTTATGTCAGGACTCCAACAAATTCACCCCATTCAAATTTTAGTTGACACTTCAATTTTCACGAAGCTACACTTTCTACAGGCATCTGGTAAATCAGGGATGGAGACTGAATGTTGAATTAAATGAGTCTTTGGTCTCGTCAAGATAAACAATTCTCCCATTTGCATGAAAATAAGATTCATAGCTGATATGAGCTGGTATAAGAAAAATAAGAAAAATTTTCTAACAGAAAATACAGTGCCAGGTTGACCGGCTTTGGTTACTTCAATAATTCAGGTCTAAAGAAATCCTTTTAATGTAGGAACATATTAATTTAATTTTTTTCAAGCTTTAAATTTTTTAAAAAACATGGGTAACAAGGCCACTGTCCACATGTTGAATGGAAAAAGTATATGCTAAAAGGTGAACTAGAATCTATCAGCCCTGATTTTTCCAGCAACCTTTCCAGGGGAAGTTCTACTTGCTTGTGCTTGAATGCCAATACAATCTTGTACAATCTTTCTCTGTTAACTTCCTGCTGGATAGAGCAGCTTGGGAACTAATGGAATAAAATCAGGAAGCATAACCCCATCTCTTTGACACAAATGTAATTCCACTTCAGGCGGAACATATGAACAGAATTATAATGTTTTTACAGACTTTTCCATTGCTTTCCAAATCTTTTCAAGTGCTTCATAATTTTTATGTTATTCTAGAGAATGAAAATTGCCGAAACATAGTGAACTAGCGCTCATTTGTGAATAGTTTGCCACTTACCTTGAGGTGAGCAGGTTGTAATTACTTGTTTCTTGCAAAAAACACATCCTGGAGGAAGAAAATATATTAAGTGACAGAAGTAGTGTGAAATTGAGTAGAAACAAATAGGATCTAGATCTAATTGTTGTATATTGTTGCTTCATAACTATATCCCACATTTAATGATTACTGAGTGTACTTAATTCTCATTTCTGTTTGTTTCTCTCCTCTCTCTTCCTCTCCCCTCCCCTGCCTACTTTGCCCTCTTTCTCTTTTTCTATCTTTCTAGATTTTTTTGTGAAATCTTATTTCTAATTTTGTACCTCAAAATTCTGCAAGCTTTCCTGGGAACAATAGAAAGCCATGATTTCTTAACTAAGAAGTAGCCATTTGTAATAAATCACCATAATAATCTCACTTGGCTGTCATGTTTCAGTTCAATTCAATCATCAAAAGCAGTGGCCATTACTTTACAAATTCATCTCTAGTTTCTTGTTTCAAATCATTAAATATCTTTCCACATACATTCCACACTTAAAACTCACTGCTCTCCCAGAAGTTCCTTTGGGAGATTATTCCAATTCCTTAATCAATTCCTTACTAATATGTTCTCTTCAGGCTGATTCTCATTCAACTTGCAGGAATCTGCCATTGGAAATTCTTATCTTTATCAAGGCATTCCAACTGCACTTCATCTTAGTCCTTAGATCTGTAGGGGGTTATAAAAGCCTTTGCAGATCCTATGGCTCCCAAGATAGAAAAAAAATTGCCTACTGAAATATATACAAAATACTTCTAAATATCTCTTGAGTGTTTTGGTTTGTGACACCGAGTTTATGTGAAGTTAAAAAAAAATATCAAGAAATGAGGACAACAAGGTGAATGAAGCTCCTGCAGTTTAAGTTCAAGGCATTCTGTTAACAGAAAGTACAGAAGAAAATCTTCAGCTTATATTTATACTTTGTAGTAAACATCTATTATTTGTGCCTTATGCCTTCTTGAACTATGCTTTGATCTGTAAAAATGTAATAATATTAGTCATTAATCTTAAGTAAACTGGCAAAACTTTAATTTGATTCTTCTCAGCTTTTGTTGTGACAAAGTGGTTTGCCAAGGTTTGACCTTGGAGACTATTACATATTTTTATTTTTTTATTAGCCTATAGGCCATATCAACATACAGGTTCAAACACATATGACCATAAAATTCTAAGCAAACAGTTTAAAATGAGAATAGGATAGAAAAACAATAGTTATAGGATAAAATACAATAATTTAATACATAAACAGGTAAAACAGAATAAGATGACATAAAATTATATTTCTTTTTCCCTCCTGCAATCTACCCCAATCAGGCCCACATATGCCGATTTCAGAAGTCAGAAATGGGTTTTCTGGAGGCAAGGTGGTCTGGCTTGGTTGGTTGGCTAGGTGGTTAGAATGCCGGATGTCAACTTGACATTGGAGCTGGTTAATATTAACTATGCTTCCCATAGAGACAGTTATTGAGAGATTTAGTATTTCTCCTTGTGAGTTGCAAATCTTGTTGTTCCTCTTTATCTTGATTGCCAGTGTTCCTCTACTTTTGTTCTAAGATTGACATTTCTTCAGGTGAGCGGGTACTCCAGCTTTCCTTCTCCTTGTCTAGTTGTTCTACTGAATGGTTAATTTGGACTTGTACTATTAAGTCCTGTTAGATGTCCCTTTCCTTTCCTTTTTGTTTTGCACCTTTTCTTTTTTTTATTGGGGCTTGAATGTTTTCAGAAGCCTGACATGATAGCAATTCCACAAAGGAACTGCCAGAAGGAAGCAAAACATTCAAGTTTTCTGTTGCACTAGTTGTTGACCTCAACATTTGACCAATTATTTCAATCTTCATGAGTATGTTCTCTTGGTCTCTTGGGCAAAGAGTATGCATACTGGTGGACTAACTCTTCCTCTCATCCATGAACTGAACTTTTCCATTGTGCAGGTTAAATATTCTTTTTTATTGTCCTTATTTTTTTTTCTAACATTAGTTGAGGGATTATTTGTTTGGCCATTAATATTTTGCAATTCCCAAGGGATGTCAACCTCCCTCACTGTCTTGGCTCTCAGACCCAGTTTAACAGGGACTGAATTTGGGTGGTGAAATACCTGTCTTGGCCAAATACAAACTTTCCCATCTTGGCCAAATACAAAGTTTCTTTAGGGAGATTACAAGTCTGAATAGCATTGAGGCAGAACAATCTGCCAAAAGGTTAGCAAAATTCTTTTTCAGCCTTGTCTATGGAGGACCCAAGAAATATCTGTTAGCTCATTGGAATATATCTTGCAGCGTGAGAGTTGGGATAGAGAGATCAAAATCACTCTCTTGTTATGCCACCTACCCCTATTCAGAAGGGTGTTAGCAACTTGTCTCTGCAAGACCATCCTCTTCACCACATCTTCTCTGCCCTGAGGCCCTCAGTCCATACAGGCTGGCCAAACATAATGGGTAAGCTTTGGAATGTGAGCTTTGCTGTTTGCTTCTTCATCTAACTTATTAATATGTTTTCCCATTAGACTCTTTAGTTCTTTAATCCCTCCATTTGCTTCCAGGAGCTGGTCAGCTATGGCAGAGACTGTTTGTGCTATTAGTCAGCAATTCTTGGTGACCAAATCCAAGTCTCCTTTACAATTGTTCCTAATATTATTTTTGTCCTCTCACTCCACCAGCTTCTACTGTAGCTGGAACTCCCTCCTCCACAGAGATGCAATTGTCCTCTTCCCAATCCAGTAAGGGGCTAGATTTGTTTGGAAGGGTAGGGGTGGGGAAAAGAAAAGAGAACAGGAGTCTTACTTGCAATGTCCATTATCCAGGAAAAGCATTTATTCTTGGGTTGGGTTGGCCTTGTCTCATCCATGTTGTCTCCGAGAGGTTTGCTTGTTACAATTTGTTGCCTGACTATCACAGGTCTACTAAAAATACTTATACTGAAAAAGTACAAGGTCCAAACAATCTTATCAGTCCTGGAGCAGCATTTCCTCCTCTGTTGGAAGCTATTGAAGTTTATACAAGTTACCTACACCTAGCTACACATACAGTAATTAGTTACACACTGAATAATTTAAATGTTGACTATATTGCATAATGTATTCTATTCAGCATCCATACTGAATCAAGCTGGCTCTTCATTACAAAATGGTTACTTCTAAAATACAAAGAGCCAAATAAGAGCCAAATGAGATGACATATAACATTTGTAAGACTATTTCTGTTGTGTTCGTGAAGAATGAGACTTGAGACCAGCGTAATCTTTTATTTAGTTCTTAAATTCCATCTAAGCCAGGAGCCACGGCAGCCCTTTTTATAGAGAGGCTGCTCGCGGCTTGCGGCCAATGACGGCTGCTTGATTCTCCTCCCAACTGCTGACCGGTGGCCAATCATAGCGCTAGCTATTTTTGGCAATCACCATCGCAGTAAACAGCAATACAGATTCAGCCTGTTTGTGGACCAATTGTGAATACAGTATTTGGACTATGCTAATATGTAACACCCATCCCCTCTGTGGTTTGGATCCTACCTTACGTAAGTCACGTAAGTAGGGAGGGCTTTTATGTTGTTTCAGTTTTCTACGATTTTAACATGTTTTTATTTATCGAGAGTTATGAGCGAAAGTTTTTTTCAGATTTAACTTAGAACAACAGTTCCTACTTCTGGATAATACAAGTCATAGCATGTTCCGATCATCAGTTTAAGTGTTACTATAACGTGGAAAGGTTGACATGCTTCATTTCCCCAGAGTTCAAAATGTCTCACACTTGTGGAAAAGTCACTCTGATTAAAAGACTCTACGAATAGAGTTAAAATGGCTATATCATACAAAA